>CM057225.1:72851386-73126386 GCA_029891385.1 Erythroxylum novogranatense
TTCATACCTCAACTTCCAACCACATATTGAAACTCTTAGAGACTGAATTAAAACTCAATTTCTTCATAACAGTTGTAGCCCTATGTCTCTAGTGTACAGAAAATAAAAAATCACCCAATTTGGATCAGTATAGAGAAAGTTATGGTCAAAATACGAAAGCATGTTCGAGCAGTCAAGGGATGGGTGCTCGTCGCGAAGTGGAGAAAAGATGCGGTCGCGACGTACAACCCAAAAAAATCATTTTTCTCGGGATTTTTGCAACGTTCGCCGCGATGAGTTCAAGTTGGGGGGTCTCCTACGTCACAGCGAGGAAGAAAATGGACGTCACGACGTCTGGTTCTGAAACTCGTCTTCCACGAATTCTTTTTCTAGACTTTTCTCTTCTATACCTAAAACAATCTCTAAAACTTCACTCCAATTAACTCCTAATCCAGTTCGAAACATTTTCATAAGATCAAACTCAAGATTCACTTAAAACATCAAAATCCGATCCTCACACATGTAGCTTCACTTCTACTGATAAACATCGGACAAGAATGTATGCATGTCCATTTCGACTATCTCAAAACCCGAACATAGTGTAAATGCATTCATAGATTTTCAGGCACTCTTCTGTAACTCATTTCAATTAAAACAGATCTCATTTCATACTTTGCTGAACACATTCCTATTTCACAGATTCGACCATCTAGTTCATTCATCACCGAAACTTTGCTCCCATAACCTCACATTCATGCATTCATCTCCACAATAAAACATCATTTACAATAATAACTTACTTGATTTGGCTATAATATCCCGCAAGGAGAGCAGATCAAAGCATCAAAAGTTTCAGAACTAGTGTTCGGATGGCAAGTGTTTCCTCACGGAGAAGGACATTTGCACTAGCTCAATTCTAACTCCAAGCATCCGTACACTTTGCATGCCTTACAAGTGTCCTAATTCTATAAAGCCATATGTAACAATTAAATAGCCATTTGACACCATTAATTTGCCATTTGTCATCTGCCTATAATAGCCACTTGTCCCAATTATATGTTGCCACCTGTCACTATATAATTGGCCCAAAAATCAATTTTTTTTTCACAAAATTCACAAAAAATTCCAAAATATCTTAATTAATACCAAAATCAGCAAAACACATTTTAATCGCAATAACAACTCAATTGTACTCGGAAAAGTCAAGGAATGTATGTACAATCATATAAATGTGCAAAAATGTGCATGTCACAATTAATAATGCATGAAGTGCATTTTCCTAATTTCTCATCGAATTATCAAAATTCACAATTCTAGCCCTAGCATGGGTAACGGGATGTTACATATATACTTATTTGCAATCACTGCTTGAAAAGATTGCTGTCATTGGCACATAAAAAAAGCTTATACACCTAAAATTATATAAAATAGTATGAGTTAATACTGATTAGTATGTTTAATCTATGGAAAGAAAGGACTATTTAGGAAGGAGGCAAAAAGCAAGGAACTGGTACATTAGACATTATTCTCCAGTGCAGACTTAATTTATTAACTTATTAAATTCGGGTCTTTCAAGGATTTGAAAGCTGTGTATTTTCATTTTCCCCTTAATACCTCCATTTGCATCTTTAATCAAAAAATAAGAATACTAAGTACATTTAAGCATAAAACTAAGTATAAAGAACTAAATATAAAGGAAAAATGTATGGCATCCAATTACTGTCAAGTTATTTATACTTCTTTAAGGTTTTCTAAATCCTAGGAAAAATGTATCCATATACTTCTCCATCCCATCCTTTTTCCTATTAAATCTCTTCATTATTGCTCTTCTACTCCTAAGCATTATAACAATTGGATTGACCAAAGCCTTCTTAATTTAGGCATAGAAACTTTCATAGTGATTGTTTAACAACATATCACATTTTAGCTTAAGATTACAAGTGTGCCTAGAACACATGTTGTTTGGTATCTTGTCCAACTAGTGCTGGATCAATTTGGTAGTACCTTTTAATTGCTTCATGTATATGTTCAAGATAAAAAAAAAGATATAATGTTAAGCATAACTTGAATAATCATATATATCAAGGTTTAAATGCGTGTAAATTAGACAATCTTAAGTTTTATGCTCTGGTTGCATTCTAAACTATATTCTTTATAACATTTTTATCTTAAATTTGGATTAAAGGTTACCATAGATATGTCTAACACAAAATGTCTAATCGACATTAGTTATCTTAACATTGAAGACATCTTCTAGACCCTGCTACAAATACATCACATGGAATATATGTACTTGGTGAATGTCTATAATTATAAATTAATGATTAGAAAATGAAAAGAAAATAACATAATTTCACCTTTTGTTGATCATAAATGAAAAATTGATTACGATCTTTGTATTGGTTGATTTTTTTTATAAACATTAAAGAAACCATTTTTATGAGGCTTGATTCTCAATTCTAACCATAAGCCATATGATTACAAATATATTGTCATAACCATCGACACATATTATAAGCCTACAACCAACCAAAAAACCTTTATGTAAACATTCGAGCATATGTACATAGGATTAAAGTATCTTCTAGATGCTTGATTATAGAAGTACTATCCAGATTGTACTTCAATATGGCTATCCATAGCTTCTTAATTTCTCAAATTGCTTTCCCTCTTTACTCATTAAAAGCTCTAATGTAAAGTTCTTGCTAAAAGCTATAATGTAAAGCTCTACTCCTTATATGCCTTCTTATCTGTAATCTCAACATTAAAGTCCTTAAAAGTCTGCCTTTAAGACCTATAATAACCCACATAGGATAATCTAAAAAATGTGGGTGATACTTCTTTACAATCCACATCACCTTATATTTTTTGTTATAGTATTCTCAACTACACTTATGGTTGGATTGAAATGTCCTAATTTGAAATGTAGTCCTATGCTTTATTGAAGAAGTATGTATGCTCCATGCACAACCCATTTTATATATAACAATTGCTCTAGATTTCTTATTCTTACTATATACATAATCAAAAACCCTTCTCAATAACATATTGGACTAGATTTTATCTAAATGCATTCACTAAATTAGATAATATAATAACCTTTAAATCAATTCACCTCATTATATCATTAACTACTTTAAATTATGGGAGCTTAGTCCTTCTTCTTCATTCTTCATCTGAATTGTCATCTATGCTCCTAAGCTCATACGAATCTTTAAATGTTGAATTTGTATGCATATCTGATATATTATCTGTTGTGACATCTTCTACACCACTATAAAGAATCTTAGTCACGACCTTTTCACTGACTTCCTCATCAAATATATCTTCAGAATTAGATTAACTATAAACATCAAAGTTACTTTCTCTTATCTCACCCTCATATGTTGAATCATTAAACTAGTTCAGTTGATAACTTAGCAATGCATTCCCAAAACCCAAAACACAACGCAACTAATAGCAATAACTATCTTTATGAATAGAATCACCGTATAAAACACAATGCAAACCCAAAATAATCAAAACAAACGACTAACCAATCTTAAACCCAGATTAAATCGCCACTTCAATCGATTCAAAAACTTACATTACCCGACATTAATCGCAAAACTACTTCAATGACTTACCTCAAGCAATCTCCACAGATTCTAAGCGCGACATGCACTCCGACTGGTGATGATAGAGGGCCGACTGTAGATTAAGCAATCTCCACAGATTCTAAGCGCGACAACAAAAGGAGAGAGGGAAGGTTAAAATGAGGAAGATGCAAGGGGAGAAACGCAGGGCGGGAGACTACGAAGATGAGAGAGGGAATAAAGGTAGCAGCTAACGTTTGCAAATTTAGAGATGAGACGACGTCGTCTCAACAAGTGGGGAAGGAGAAATTAATTACGTGGACCTGGCCTTCCCCGACGTCTATTTCTCATAAACGACGTTTATTCTATTTTCCGACGTCTTTCTACCAAAACGACGTCAAACACTTCCTTTATCCCCGACGTCTTAATACAACTGTTGGGACCCGATCAGGGAACCGGATCCCAACCGAAAAGCGGAAAGACAGAAACAAAAACGAAGTGGCAGATAGCTAAAACAAGACAAAAGTGAAAGCGAAAATAGCGAAACGAATCGAATAAGCGAATCGGATACGGATAACAAAGCGAAAGCAAATCGGAATCGAATGCAAAACATACAAGCGGAGTAATTGAACTGAAATCAAACGAATCAATTCAATTGACACAAATTCTGACATCCGAGAGAACCAAAGAACAAAGAACAACAACGAATAGATGAACATAATCGCGTTGGAAACCCTAAGACGTTCCAAAATCCGGTATGAATTTTTTTTTTTACTCATTTCTTACATCTTCAGGCAACCTCATTCAAATCAAACAAACAATTTCCACCATTGGATAATCATTCTCATACAAATCTCAAAACTTGCTCATATTCTTATATATCCGTACAAATCCCAAAATACATTTTTATCCCAATTTTATCAAAATTTCGGCAGCATAACGGTTGCATTTATCCTAACCCAAACCTGCAAAGTATTCAAAATACACTTCTAAAATTTCCAATCAAACATACAACATCAAAATCCACCGGACCCTCCGTCCGGGATCTCAGCAGAAACAAACGCAAACCTAGTTTTAAGCACTTCATAATCCTCATACATAGCCCTAACCCGTCATCGTACACAATAACTCAAACCTTATACTCTTTCATAAACCAATACATATCTTAAAAGCTTACTTACAAAGCCTTAATGGCAATTCAAGCCATTACAAAATATTTCAAATCTCAATTCACATATCAATACAGACGATGCAAAAATCGGACCAAACGTCTTCACATTCTTTCATCCGATCTCCTGCTCGAAACCTGGAGATGGGGATGAAAGGGGGGTGAGCTCGGAAGCTCGTGGATAATATATTTATAAATTGAACCATAAGCAAAAATCATTTCTTAAAAATGTCCCAATTTTCTAAATAATCATAACCAATTTCAAAACATTTCACAGTTGGAACATTCATTTGTTTATTTCTCAAGATTTCTCACAAATTCCAAAATTTTCACAGTTCACAATTATTTGCCAAAACAATTGCCATTGCTTTTCAGTTGAAAAAAACCACTATAATTTATTTCTCAAAATTTTCACATTTTGTTTTAAAAAAATGATGCAATGCAACACACTTATGAACAGAACAAAACACACAAAACACAAAGAAATGGTCCTGGTTTGGTCCAACGAGCGTCTTGCACATTCCGCATAGCGGTCCTGCAAACGTGAGCGAATGTACTACACTTTCTCACATAGCGGTCCAGTGTAGCCGTGAAGGGAGTCTGAAATCGGAGCTCTAATGCCACTAGCGGGCAGCCGGGAGAAGGCTTTAACAAATAGAGACAGTGCACTGACTCATATGGGACCTACCAAATCCACATAACACATATCGAAAATGAAAAGTCGGATTGCCCGAAGGCACTTTTCGAAAATCTTACTTTTCAACATTTCTTATAATATAATCACAAATCGCATCAAATCATATAACAAATCATATGCAATCTAATTTGCGAATTACATCACACAGCAATCAAAATCACAACAATGTATGCAGCTATTTCTTTTAATTACAAATTCAACCTTTTTCAATTTCACTTTTCAAATCGTTCATATAAAGCAAACTGCATTTTCGTAACATTTATTTCAAACCAAATTTTCAAACATTTTCATATACCATAATTTTAATTTTTTTAAAGCATTTTTCAATCTCACATGCTTATGCTTAAAATTCGATAAATAAACATACTACCCACCTCGAAATGATACTAGGACCTCGTCCCGATCATCAATTTGACCAAAGCGTCCTTTGCTCTTCCAATTGAAAATTTAACCTAAACCATAATCATCCAAATTCAACGTCATAAATAACTAAATCCTCAAAATTTATTTCACAAATCACAAAGCCATACTAGCCTCAAGAGATCTAAATCAAAATTCTCCCATTTTTCCAATTTACAAAATCGGGCCTAAAACCCTACTTCACAATTTTCCAAAATTGAACATCACAAATCATATAATCTTTCAATTGACTTAGGAATTCTTCAATTCCCCACATATTCAAGCTATTGGAGAGAAAATCTCCAATTTCTACAATTGGCCTAAACCCCCAATTTACCATTTTTCAAATTAAACCTCACTTAAGGCATAACCATCAAAATTGACTAAAGAAAACTCAAATTCATCATTAATCCAAGCTATCTAAAGCATCAATTTACAAAAACCCCAATTCACAAATTTGGGCAAAACTTCCAATTCACAATTAATCCAAAATTAAACATAATCATAACCTATTCTCTTCAATTAACCTTAGGAAAACTCAATCCATAACCATCTTAAGCTAAACCAACCAACAAACTCATCAAAAATTCAAAACTTGAACTTTCTCTCACTTACCATTTTCTTCACCATTTTCGTTATTTTTGAGCTCCAAGACAAGCTTTCCTTCTTTTCCATCCTTTCTCTTTAAAAACAACTTGAAATCATCCTTGAAAGCTTGTAAAATTTCGAACTCCACCCTATCTTCTCTTTTCTCCTCCTTCTTCTTCATTGCCGACCCTTTCTTCTCTCTTCTCTTCTCCAACGTTTCTTCTTCTTTTCTCTTCATTTTCTTCTCTTATTTCATGGACCAGAAGCCTTATACGACAGCCATAGGTGAGTTTTGCCATGTCATTAAAAATGGAGGGTAAATGACCATTTTGCCCTCACTTATTGGCCTATTTCCAAGTTTACCCCTGCACAGGATTTTCAAAATCTGATAGCTTGCGTCCTGTTTTCAAGCATCTAAACGAAATAATTTGGATAAACTTTCTTCTTAAAAATTGTTCCTCTAGATCATACGAATCTAACGCCACTAACCGCGCTCAATTCGGATCAGAAAGGAAGAATTTATAGCCAAAATACTATCGGACCTGCAAAAAATCCGAGACTGAACATTACGCTAACTTAATTCCAAAAATTTGACAATCTTAGGGATGAAATTAAATTTCGATCCCTTCACAAGAGTTGTAGCCCTATATCTTAAATTTATTTGGCCTTAAGAATCAACTCAATCGGAGTTGTACAGCTCCCAAATTTCGCAAAATTCCGAACCATGTTCAGAAAATTATCCAACTTATAACCTATAACCAAATCTTTTACTTTGGTTCAATCAATCTCTTTCCATTTAATCTCCTAAAAATCACAATTCTTCAAGAAAAAGAAATTAATTTTCTTAGGAATCCAACGCTTCGAGAATCAACTCAATCGGATGTCAAACAAAAAAGTTATAAGCGAAGGCGAGATTCGAAGATTAGGTGTGGGCACGCCTAAGGATAAAATTTAGAGCTGTAGAAAATTTCAGAATTTTCAAATCATATCTTTTGTTTCCGAACTTGGAATTTAACAAATTTAGTGTTAATAGAAAGATCAAAGGAAGCTCTACAACTTCCCTGATGAACTCAAAATCAAATTAGGTCTCGAAAGAGGTTGAAAACTCAATCAAAGATTCTGTCCAAAACAGCTTTTCTTAAACGACTTCTAATTTTTAATCGCTCATAACTCCTATCCCCGATATCCAAAAATTTCAAACTTTATATTAATGGAAAGATAAAAACATCATCTAAAACTTTCATGAAGACTACTTACTCCAATTCAGACTAAATCCATACGACGAGTGGCCTTGAAGCATAGAACACACAAATCTATACTTAATAGCATTTTCAAGATAAAGCATATCTTCGGAAAATCATATCTCTCAATCCCGACATCGAAAAATAGCAAACTTTATATCCACAAAAGGCTCTCGATAGAGGCTACAATTTTCATGTTGATCATTTTCTCGAATTTTGCCTAAATCTAAAAGTCAACTTTTTCTTCAAAAAGTCAAACTCCAAGCGAACTTTGACTTATCATAACTCTCACTTCCGATATCGAAAAATATCAAACTTTATGGGTACAAAAAGCTCTTAACATAAACTACAAGTTTTCAGAAGACAATTTTCTCAAATTTTGCCTCAAACAAAAAGTCAACTCTCTCCAGTCAAACTTTCTGTCTCCAAAAGTCAACTTTCTTAATTTTTCAAATTCTCTCACTTTCTTTCTTTATTTCTTAATTTTCCACTCCCATTTCAATTAACTCATTCTCTTTCCTTTCATAATCTATATAAATTCATTCAAATATCAAAGTCCTCAAAACTAAACAATTCTTTTCTCATAAATTTTTCTTAAATTCATAAATTGTCTCACCAATTTCTTTCTCATTAATATTCATTTTAATATTTCTAATTTTCATCAAAAGTTCGGGGTTCAACATTTCTCCCCCTCTTAAAAGAATTTCATCCTCGAAATTCATACGTAGTAAATCATCAAGTAACACATTCTTTGATCTAATTGCTTTCCAAGAACTCATAATCAAATTAGGTCTCGAAAGAGGTCGAAAACTCAATCAAAGATTCTGTCCAAAACAGTTTTTCCTAAACGACTTCTAATTTTTAATCGCTCATAACTCCTAGCCTTGATATCGAAAAATTTCAAACTTTATATCAATGGAAAGATAAAAATATCATCTAAAACTTTCATGAAGACTACTTACTCCAATTCAGACTAAATCCATACGACGAGTGGCCTCGAAACATAGAACACATAAATCTATACTTAATAGCATTTTCAAGACAAAGCATATCTTCGGAAAATCATATCTCTCAATCCCGACATCGAAAAATAGCAAACTTTATATCCACAAAAGGCTCTCGATAGAGGCTACAATTTTCATGTTGATCATTTTCTCGAATTTTGCCTAAATCTAAAAGTCAACTTTTTCTTCAAAAAGTCAAACTCCAAGCGAACTTTGACTGATCATAACTCTCACTTCCGATATCGAAAAATATCAAACTTTATGGCTACAGAAAGCTCTTAACATAAAGTACAAGTTTTCATAAGATAATTTTCTCAAATTTTGCCTCAAATAAAAAGTCAACTCTCTCAAGTCAAACTTTCTATATCTAAAAGTCAACTTTCTTAATTTTTCAAATTCTCTCACTTTCTTTCTTTATTTCTTGATTTTCCACTCCCATTTCAATTAACTTATTCTCTTTCCTCTCATAATCCATAGAAATTCATTCAAATATCAAAGTCTTCAAAACTAAACAATTCTTTTCTCATAAATTTTTCTTAAATTCATAAATTGTCTCACCAATTTCTTTCTCATTAATATTCATTTTAATATTTCTATTTTTCATCAAAAGTTCGGGGTCCAACAACAACGTCGCAGAATCTTCCATCTTTTATTGACGTTTTTTCAGATGTCGTCAATACCTCAGACCATTCACGACGTTTACTTTAAAAACGACGCTAAAAGCCTCCTTTTCTTATAGTGAGCATTTAACTAAATTAAATCATTAAAATCTTATTTAATCAAAAAATAAACCAAATTTACTTAAAAATAAAGCCGCATATGTTTAAAGTGGTGACAAGAAGATTTTCTTAACTCCGACTCTAAGGTTAGTGGATTGTTTTAGAGAGTTGTGATTCACAGCATCAATCGCACATAGGTGGATCGATTTGGCGTTAAGAGGTTGCGAGAATAGATCCTTGTGAACCTAAAATTCAAAATTTGATAAAAGGTGTTGAAGCTTTTTCTATCTTTATGTAAGTGCACATAATTTGTTGTCCATATTATTTTAATTGCAAGAAATATCAATGCTTTATGTTCGAGTTTTAGAAAATATTTAGGAGATTTTTGTATTAGACTTGGATCACAGATCGAGAGTTTAATGAAGTAAATGTTACATGAAAAAATGATGTTAAGGTACTTTTTTTGTTGGTAATTTTTTTATGCAATATTTTATTAGGATTTTGAAAATATTTGAGGATTATAGATTGATGACTTTTTTTTCTTGTTTCTTTTTCTTGTTTCTTTTTCTTTTTGTTGCATTCTTTTCTCTATTTGATGATCGGTTCCAAACATTAATTTGATTTCTAAAATGATAGTGAATCATGCAATGAAGCTTTATAAAATCTAAAGAGAAAAAGAAGCGAGTTTTGAAATCAATTTACTTTTTTATTTTATTCTTATACATCTTCTATACTATATTCAAGATTGGTAATTGTCACTATTTTAAGGTGTAAAACATCCATTATCTCTTATATCTTAAGAGCTTAAAGGATCTTAATGAATGCTAATGCTTTTTCATAAGTTTATATATTCTATCGTATTGCTTATCTTTCTTATGTTATGTTGTGTTTACTTTCTATTTCTTTTAATTACCTTCATATGTTGATTTTTATTACAAATTCTTGTGATTTAATCCAAATGAGAGACAAATTGAATAAAAATGGTATGAATATTGCATGTATATTGATTGGATTATTTTGTGAATTTTGCATCAAATATTAAAGTTCACATAACTTTACATGAAAAGAAATATAATAATAAGAAAGGTGGTGACCAGCCCTAACGGGGTAACAAATATAGTCACCCCCGTGCAAATTTTTATGCACTTCTTTAATCGATCTTTTTATTATGTGGCAATTGTAGTTTGAAAGGGCACAAAACCAAATCCTAGACGAGGCTACAAATAGAAAGGATAGGAGGGTGGTGACGACATCATTCATTCCATTCACTCTTCATTCTACACAGACACATTCAAAGACAGAAAGGACATAGAAAGAAAGAAAGGAAGAAAAGAATAGAACAGAGAGAGTTGGTGATAAACAGAGAAACAAGGCAGAGAGCTAAAAGCAAAAACAAGAATTTGACGATCTGGTGAGAACAAGTTGAAACAGAAAGTGAGAGCTATTGCGAGAAGCTTTAGAGGGGCAGGAGACCACTGCATCTCACTCACCCAATCTCTGCTTGCTCACTCTGTTTATGTAGCATCCCACTCTCGTAAGACCCAAACTCGACATCGATGGTGATATCCGAGCCCGTGTCTCACTAGGGTGGTATGCTAGAGTAGTCAATTACAGTCCGAAAGCTCAGTATGACATTTTTCTTTTGAAAACATTTGTATGCGCGGAATTCAATAAACGATTTGAGCCTGCTTTAATTCGAAAACAGTTTCAATCACAACACAATTTCAGTCATTAAAAAGGCACTCAACAGTATTTAATCAGCTCATGCACAAAAATTCACAGTCAAATTGGGCCCTCTAAAATAACAGTACTATTCTGCAAAAATTTCAGAAATACAAATTTATACAAGACAGGACGACACTTATGCAGACGTGAACTGATCCCGACCTCAATCTCTGACTTGCATGCAGTAGGCATACTCCCGTTTGTCTAACGGGGTACTCTTCAAATCCTAAAAAATAGTTGCAAATTTTGGGTGAGTTTTGCGAACTCAGTGAGAAACCATCATCGATGGTTCACTCAACTCATGCATTACGCAAATAGCGTACAGATTATCACGGTAACACTTTCAGGATATCATATAGCAATTTACAGATTTTCACCATAGCATATTCAAAAAGATTGCAAAGCAGTATCACATTGATGCAAGGCATGTTGCCTCTTTCCCAATTCACAAGTCAATTTAATGCGTAACTCAATCATGCATTTCACAGACAATTCACAGATTCTCAGCATTTCACAAAACAGTTTTCACAGAAATACAATCATTTAACCCTTTTTCCCAATTCACAGTACAATCAGATGCATACCTATCATTTTTTTTTATTTTTCATTTTTAAATTCTGTGTTGTGACTGAGCGCCTACACTGTCCCAATCTGTGCACATTAATCAGTAAGCATATAGCTCTAAACTGCCCCTTTCGGGCCCATTAAGCGTTGAGCATATAGCTCTGAATTGTCCCTTTCGGGCTCATTAAACGTTGAGCATATACCTCTGAACTGTCCCTTTCGGGCTCATTAAACAGTAAACGCGTCTTAGGGTAGGAGAGCCCTCTGGGTATGCACTACTTACCACGCGTCAGTAAGGATAGGAGAGCCCTCTGGGTATGCACTAACCCTTTTCGAGCTCGAGGCTCTTTTTCAGTGATCGAGCTTGTAGCTCTCGGTGGCAGCTCCAGTCACAACCGTTATTAATGATCATGCACAGAATTCGTTTATCACAATCTTATGATATTAAATTCACTCAGAATCAATTTATTCAAACAACCAATTCATTTCCAATTATTCACAATAATTCACAGTCACAGTCTATCACATGGGAAACATATAAGTTTCTCAATCACAGGCAATTAACACTTCAATGACAAATTACGATTCCCTCGGACCTTCGGTTCAGTATTTCAGTCACAACCAATTCTCACATATCCATCATTTTATTCACAATTACACATCATCACACATTTTCAAAATTATCACATTGAAGCATGACAAATTTCACTTTCACAAACAGTTTGTACTTCAATGCCAAAACTCACAATTCCGCGGACCTTCGGTCCGGGATCTCAACCATAACAATTCACATATACCCATCATCGTATTCCACCAAATTTTAAACACAAAACATTTAACAAATCAAAGACTGAGGAACCAACTAGGTTACTCACCTGTAACTTCCGAGCTACTGCCTGGAAGTCCCAGAAATATCCGTGGAATATTGTTCCACCGGTACCTCTATAACAGTCAAAAGATCATTCATTACTAAATGCATAGTCAAAACAATTCAATGATGCACATGTCTTTAATAAAAGATGTACGATGCATGTTCATGACCTTCCCGGCACTAATTACCAATTTCCACTTTCTTTTGACAACCCTAATCTTTCACCCTTTTGATCAATAATGACTCATTTCCCTATTAAAATTCAGTTCAATTCACCATATCAAACGCACTAGGATAAATCCCTATAAAAATCTCAAACCCATTATTGCTAGGTACTATATCCAATTTCACCCATTGAAGACTCCAAAAGCATTGAATGCAAGTTAGCAGTCTTAAGATTTTGCTCCACTTGCCATGAACCAACCCTTAGGTTGCAATAGGAAACCATATTTAACTTTCTTTCAATATTTAAGATCTCACTTATTTGATTTCAAACTTTCTTTCTTTACATCAATTGTAGACCTCTTTCTCTCGTTCATAACGAATCAAATATCACCTCAATTGGAGGCCTACACCATTAATTATGATCCAAAAACCAAACTACATCAAGTCAGAAAAATGCCTCTCGCCGCGGCCAAGGAACGCTCGCCGCGACGTCCTGGAGTCGCTCGCCGCGGTGAACAATTTCTTTGGGACTCACCGCGACGCAATGGAAAAGGGCTCGCCGCGACGTACAAACTCGAGGTCGCCGTGACGTCGAAAGGAGCTCGCCGTGATAATTTCCTTCACACTCGCCGCGACGTGCGAGTCGCAGGTCGTCTTCTCCAACCAATTTTTCGCCAATTCTCTATCTAAATTTCAACCATAACTCACCTTTAACTACCCCAATCTTTCATAATTAAACCCATGAATGCATTTAACTAACAAATAAACAACCTAAACAGAAATCACTTACCAAAACAAGCCTTCAATCTTCAAACTCCCGAAAATCTCCCCAACTCCTTTAACACCTACGGCTCCCTTACTAAAACCTCAAAATCTTCATCTTCATTAGGATTTTCGATGATCTTTGCATAAGGAAGGCTAATAACACTTGGACAACACACGATCACACACTAAGAAGAGGAAAGAAGAATCAATCGAAGGAGAAGGGATCGTGCCCTAGGTGGAGGAGAAATCAATTTTCTACCAAGGAGAATTTCAAAGTCTCCCAAGGAAACAATTTAAAATTCAGGCATTTTAAGGTAACCCACAAGCTTGCCCCTATCTCAATTCCTCAAATAATTAAAATTCTTTCTCTTTTCCAATTCATTTCCAGTCCAATTCGTCTCCAGATTTCAATGGTTCGACATATAAATTTCTAAAATCATATATCTTATTTTCCATGGCCATTGTACAGTTATTCAAGTACTATACAATCAATCAGTCCGTCACTCGGAAAATTTCCGATCTGGACATTTTCTCCCAATTTTCCAGAAAAATTGTTAAGGTCACTACCAACTGAAATCACTCCTAGAACATTTCAATTCAGATTTTTAAACACAATTTCTTAGAATTCACAACAAATTAGATTCTCAATTAAAAGCCGGGAAATGTCATGCATGCGTATACATATATGTGCATGTGCCAAATTTCTTATTCCTCTCTATATCGAGAGGTCAAATGCATGCTCATAACAAAATGCAGTCTAACCTACTAGACCGTCCCAATTTACCAATATAACCTTCCCATCGGTGATGGGATGTTACAGTTTATCATCTGTTGCATTGTTTCTTGTTGTTTACTGGACTTATTACTTTTATAGCGTAGCCGATTGTTACTTGTTTTCTTTTCGTAGTTAATCTGGTTATTTACTTGGTTTGTTGGTTGAATTCTTTTCTTATACTGATAAAGATGATATCTAAGTATTTGAGAATGATGAACCATATTTATGCTATGATGGGCTTAATCCTTTTCTTGAGGATTAATGTAACTATTTTAATTAACTATGCATGAATGAGTTACGATTTAGTTGTATTATTAATTGATGTGGTTTTTATACTAGTGTAATGACATGACCAAACCTTGTTTCATTTTAGTATTAAACAAAGGATCAAGAGAATAATTTTAATACAGAACGAGAAACTATAGACACTTAGGTTAAGCACTAGAAATATATTGACTTAAGTGGTAATTAGTAGTCAGATTTTCATAATTAATTCAGATAATAACTTGTTGAATACGAAAGTTAGATTAGTTTATTACTTGAGTTGATTTAAAGCCCAACTGTTAATTTTAGTAAGATAACTAACCAATCATTTCCCTTAATCATGCATAGGAGATTAAATTAGTGAAATTAATTATCAAGAGTCTTCCATTTCGAATAATCTATTTGTTTTTGCTTCCGATCGAATTAGTTTACTTTTCAGTTCAATTGTGTGATTTGTTTTAAATTCTTTTACTCAACAAATCAAGATAGAGTGTTTAGGAATGCATTTATTTTTGTTTTTGTTCAAAATTAATTTAAGTTGACTAATTTCACTGAGACGACCTTAGAAAATCACTACAACTACCTCATATACTTATGAGTAGGGTGGGCTAGGTAATTTTCAAAACTTTTTTTAGCATAACAAGTTTTTGGATTGTTTATGTTTGTTCATGCATGTATGTTTTATTGTGTTATTTTATTAACGTGTTTTGTTAATTTTTGTTGTTAATTTAGTAATGTCTTATTTTATTAACATGTTTCATTGCGTGTTTTGTTAATAATTTAGCATGTCCTTTAGTTAGTTTAAACTAGGTGGGAGGTCTCTAAAAGTGAGCTCGTTTAGTTTAAGCTAAGAAGGAGATCTCTAAATAGTGAACTTGTTCCATTTATTGATAACATACATTGACTACGAATAGCTCAAGGGGAGTCTGAAGACGATTGCAAGGAACCTAAGTATGAAGATCAATTTACTAACCAAAATATGGGTGAAATGTAGTTAGTGATGAAGAAGTATGTTAGATCTATGATTGGTACTGCCACTTCGTGCATCTGTTTAGGAGAGTCAGCTAGAAACTATGAACTGAAGAGCATCAACTACAACATGATGCCGTCTTTTTATGGGGTTCCTAATGAAGACACATTGAACTTCATTCGAGAATTCCATATCACTCTCCAAACCTTCCCTTTGGATGACTTAGACAAAGATCAACTCAGAATGAGATGTTTCCTATACACATTAAAAGATCAGGCCAAGGCATGGTTGATGACTCTTCCACTCAGATTATTGACTACAAGGGAGGAGGTGTACAACAAATTCATGGGAAAATTCTATTCCCATCAAAAGACCTCTAAGTTGTGCATCAAGATGGCTACCTTCACTCAAATGGAGGGAGAGCCATTCCATAAGGCATAGGAATGCTTCAAACTCTTGCTAATCTAATGCCCACACCATGATTTTCTACTTCACATGCTAAACCAATTATTTTATGATGGATTGACGCAATAGTGTCAGTACATGGTAGATAATGCAGCAGGAGGAGCTGTAGGAGAGAGGATGACCGAAGAAACGTATGAAATCTTCAAAATGATACGGGCTAATTCTCAACAAAAGAGCATTAGGGGAAGAAGTTCATAAAGTGAGCTCGAATCAAGAATTGGCTATGCAGTTAGCTGTGTTGACAAGGCATGCGAAGATGCCAACTATAAGGCTACCCTAAGACGTTCCTAATCAAGAGATGTAAGGTATATGTATAACTTTTATTCATAGAGCTAATGTTTGTTCGTATTCTTACAAACCTTTGGTAGATAGGGAAGGACGAGTTCACTCACTTAACGATTTTCATCTAAAGGAGTGAAATGATTCATACTCGAATACCTACAACCCTGGTTAGAGAAACCATCCCAATTTCTCTTAAAAGATCAACAATCCACCGATGTAACCCTAACCACAATATCATAATTTTCAGAGGCCAAAATTTTCCTAGGGCAATCCTCATTTTACAACCTACCGAGAAAGCCTTCTTTAGAGGAAAGCCTAAATGCATTCATTCAGGTCAAAACTCGAAATCAAGAAACGGAAAACAAGAGAATGAACTCCTTATAATAAAAGGATTGAGATTCAAGTAAGGCAACTTGCAGTTCAAATGCATAACAATCAAAAAGGAAGGTTATCCAGTTAACTCGAGTAAGCCCAAACAATTACCATTCTAAGAAGTGATAAAGTGATTATCAATTATGCTAAGTTTCCTTCTGAGCTGTCTGATACTAATAATCACGAGAAGTAAAGCCTCACTAAAGAAGAAGATGAGCATAATGAGAAATGCAATGGGAGAAACTCTTCAGGTCACATTCAAAGGGGTAAAAAACTTAAGCATGACATTAAGGACAATGAAAGGAAAAAAACTGCACAAGGCAACGGATCCTTATTGACCACCAATTCCATATTCAAGTCACCTTAAGGAATCGAAAAAAGATGAGCAATTTTCCTATCGATATAGCATGTGTTATAAGGTTAATATTAATCTACCCTTGTTTGGTGTGATTAGGAACATTCTAGCTTATTTCAAGTTTTTCAAGCAACTAAGCACTAAGAAACAAACGTTTGAGCTTAACAAAAAGGTGTTGGTTTTGGAAGTAACAAGGTCAATTCTGCAGGAACATTTAAACCCCAAACTAAAAGACCCAGGATGTTTTATTGTGAAAATATCAATGGGTAATGGTGATGAGGTTAAGAGTATGCTTGATCTTGGAGCGAGTATAAACCTTATGCCTCACTCTTTTTATGAGAAATTGGATCTAGGAAAGTTAAGACCTATGAACGTATGTTTACAATTAACTAATAGGTCAATCCATTATCCGAAAGGAATAATAGAGTATGTGTTAGTGAAAGTTAGAGGATTGATTGCTCCCATAGACTTTGTTATCCTAGAGATGGGAGAAGTAAAGGAAAAAGAAAAGGAGCACTCTATACTCTTAGGGAGGCCTTCTATAGCCACTACCAATTAGGAATGGCAATTGTACCCGAACCTGATGGGTACCCGATAAAATTACCCGAACGAGGGCGGGTATGGGGAGCAAATTTTTACCCGTAGGGCGGGTATGGGGGGTTAGCAAAAATACCCGTCGGGTATCGGGGCGGGTATGGGGATACCACCCCCCATACCCATTTACCCGTTATATAGTAATTACAATTTTGCCATTATATATGTATACATACAAACTCAACAATTAAATAAAGATAAGATTATTTAAATTCAATATGTATGTATAAACGTAGCATGAAAATTTAAAAGAAAAACAAATAGTCCATTCATATTAAATAAGCTTATCTTTAAAAAAAAAGAGGCGAAATGCGCAATTTGCAGATGGGGTCAAACCCTCAACGGTGCGGTATGGGGTGCAAAAATCCCAGACGGGATGGGGTGAGGCGAGTTCATGGGGCGTAGTGCGGGGATGGCATACCGCCCATACCACTTCATTGCCATCCCTACTACCAATACCTTGATTGATGTAAAGTGGGAAATTGAGCATGAATATTTTGGGAGAAATAGTAGAGTTTTCAATCTTTAATGTTGAACTTATTTCTACTATTACTATTTCTGAAGATTGCTCTTTTGTTGATCAAATTGATACTGCATATTGAGATTTTTCCTTGCAAGAAAAGGAAGAAAAGGAATCGGACTTGGTGAGAGAAATTGATAAGTGTTGTCAATTACTGAATGATGCAACTAAGGGAAAGGTTGGTAATTTCTTAAAGAAGAAGACCAATGAAGAGAAGCCAACAGTGGAATCGATCACTTTAAACAATCCACCTTTAACATAACGATTGAAGTGTCTAGCTAAAAGACATTAACGAAGCCTTGAATGGGATGTAACCTATATAATTTTTATTTTTTTGCAATTAGTTGTTTGATAATTCTTTTTTGTGAAACTCAACTTAATCTGTTTGCTTTATATTCACATACCAACTTTTCAATCTCTTTTATTTGTCTTCACTTTCAACTATCTCCATTACTTAATGTAGGACACCATACTTATTATTATGCTTCACACCGCATCAACGTAACCACCGCCCACACTTTTGTATCGTATTTCTATCTCTTTTCTTTTATTATTTTTATCGCGTCTTAGTTTAATGTCTTTTAAGTTTTTAATGCTTGTCTTTGTTCATATTAATTTTTTTCTTTTGTCTTAGACCCCTCTTTTACTTTTTTGTATCACGTTAGGAATAGTGTGATGTTTGTGTGTGTGTGTATGTGGGGTGTGTGTGTGGGGGGGCGGGGGGTATTAGTTGAAAATATTTTTTATTTGTGTATTGTGTATTTGTTTTCCCATTTAGTAATTAGAGATGCATGGTTATTAAATAAATTCAATCTGGATTAGCAATGCATAATATGAGTGAATAAGTATACTTGTATGCTTAGACTGATTAACTTGGATTTCGGATAAAAGGACATTAGCTTATTGTGATAGATGAATGACACTTTTCATTTGGTAAGAATTTGAGCCTTTTTGAACTATTAATGTTGGACCCTGTTTCCGGAGCCCAAACATTCGGAGACAAAACGGAACCCATCATCCCATAATGGTGGCATGCCCACAATAGTTGAACATCGAACAATTAAATTTAAAGAGTCACAAGCTAAAATCCAATCATATTTCATAAATGAATTCTAAAAGAGTTTATACAAGCTCATTTCAAAATACAAAATAAAAAATATGAAATACACATGATACAATTTGAATGCTTATGCTTAAAATGATTCTAAATTACAAGGTTTCCTCAACTAACTTAATTACAAAAGTCTTTATTCTTGGTGTTCCAATGCCTTGCAAGGATCGTAATCTTCTTCTTCTGCACCTGAGGAGGGAAGCGTGGGGTGAGCTATACAGCTCAGTGGCTAATATGTTTATAGCCATCAGCAATCACCACAAATTCAAGCATATGCATTTAAATGTCTAGCAATTCAATCATTCACCAATTTAAACCAAAACTCATAATTAAGCAGTTAATACATAACAAATAACACAAATCATTTAAATGCATCATTATTAACATTTTCAAAATGCAATGCATAACCAAATGACTCGAGGGGTCCCATAGGTACAAAATGGAGAAACCAAAGTTTTCATCATGAACAAAATGAATTCATTTTCAGAGCTTATACATCACAAGCGAGCAGCCAGGAGAAGGCTCTTGTCTACGTGCACGTGACGAACGAAATGATTCATCTCTTACCTAAACCAAAGCACATAATCATTTTATCATATGCTTATACTTTCATGTTTTTTTTCCTTCTTTTCATTTAATTCAAAATGTTATAACCTTTTTTAAAGTATAACATACTCATAATGCATCATGCATTTCTAATCAAGTCACAACAATTCAATTTCAAGAAATCAACATTCACACACATAAGCAAAAATTTGCATAATCACACAATAGCTATAAATAAATTACCTACCTATTTACTTGTAAAAAAAAATCCAAGCTCAAGATTGCCTTTCCTTTTGCTCTTGGATTGTCATCCCTTGGTCTCCTTTAAACAACCAAGTTCTCATTCAACACAACATTTCCATAGAAATTCATAAAACTTCAAAAATTACAAAAATGAAATAAATGCTAAAATTGAGTTTAGGCTTAATCTACCCATTATCTATCTAGGTTGGAAAAACCAAAACCTACTTTAGAAATCCATTAAAAAATCCATCTAGCGTTTCTCCTCTTTCTTCCTACACAACTCATTCTCTTCACTAATTCCTTTTTGTTTTTCCACTAAGCAAGAAGAAAGATGATGCTTACCTTAGGTTTAACCCAAATCTTCCTCTTTCTCCTTCTTTCTCCTTTTTCCCTAGCTTCCACGCACTCTTCTTCCTTTTCTCTTCTCTTCTCGTGACTTTCTCTTCTATTTTCTAAGTCCCATGATTTTCCTCTTCTTCTTTTAAAGAATACCACATTTTGTTTTCTCTTCTCTTTTTACCCTTCATTTAATTGGTTCTCCCAATTTTGCCCCTTTTTGTCCATCAACTACTAACATCTTAACTCCTTATTTTGATTAGGTAAATGAAGAAATTTGATAATACTTCCTTCTAGAGAAATGTTCATCTATGTCTTATGTTTCCATTGACACCAAAATCACTCAATTTGGTTTAGTAATTTGAAAGTTATAGCTCAAACATTTTTAGGTTATTCACAGTCAAAAACAGTGTAAAAAGTACAACTTCCATCAAGAAATTCAATATCTTAGAGACTGAATCACAATTCTACTTTTTCATATGATTTGTATTCCTAAATATTTAGTTTACTCCAAATCAACAATAATCTCATTTGGATATGTATAGTTCAATATATTATCAAAATACTGAAGCATGTTCAGTAAAACATCCAACTCATATTCTTCCAACCGAACCCCTCACTTTCGTTCAATCCTTCTTTTTCAAATTAAGTCCAAAAGTTATAAATATTTGTGGAGAGATATATAAATGTGTTAAAAATCCAATGCTTCAAAAATGAAGTCATTTGGAGGCCAGACGACAAAGTTATGATCAAAAGAGTGAAACATGTTCAGGTGAGGGAGAAAACCTGCGGGTCGCGATCGTGCTGCGACATTTCGCGCTTTCCTCCTGCTTTTCTTCTTTCGATAACCCAACTTCTAAACTTCACAAATTTTGATCCAGAACTCTAAATTTTGAAAATTTTATATCAATAAAAATCTAAAAGAAAGATATAAAACTTCTATGTAGAACCTAAAAATAATTTCTGCCTTTATAAGGGTCAAAATTTCAATCAAAGTGGCTGTCCCGAAAGTTCCATCCTAAACAGCATCCAAATTTCTAATGACTATATCTTCCAACTCAGATGTCCAAAAATCTCATACTATATACCATTGGAAAGATAGAAAGATAAAATACAACTTTCATGAAGACAATTTTATCAAAATCTCTCTAGATCAACCTAGAAAAAGCACAGAAGTTTCATATCGAAAATCCAACTCTCCACTGTTCATTCGCAGAGAATTTTCATACTTCCACTTTCCAAAATCCAACACTTCAATTTTTTTATTTCTAGTTTTTCTACTCCATTTCAATAAAATCATTCACCATAATTTCATACTACTCCAAAATATACAAGTTTAGACAAAAATCATCAAAAACCAAGAATTCATAATCAACCTATCCATGCTCTGTTACTTTTCCGTATTTTTAACTTTCATTCTCAATCACTATTCTTCCTCTCAAATTATAGTCCTTGATTGGTCATGAACACTAATAACAGAACATACACACATAAACCCACTCATCATCAATTTACTACATTCACTACCTTAATCTTGTATATCTTTTCAAATTAAAAAATTATCCTTTTTTTCTTTACTCATGACTAATCACTAACAATTCCTCATTTAATAGTTCTAACTTTCAAGAAAAGTATGGGGTCTAACAATTAAACTCCAAATTCAAGTATTCTTTGTTGAGAGTGCTCTTTCATGATTGAGAAACTCTAGAACTTGCTTGCAAATACTAGTTGAGATCATATAATCTTATGAAAATACTCTCTGGGACCCACTGAAAGGAGAAACAATTCCAACTATATATGGTAGAAGATGAAGAACCCATTAAAGAGGAATCTATGATCGAAGAGCAAGAAGATAGAGCATCCTTCAATCTTAACATCTTACTAGAAGCAATGTGGGGCTTAAAAGACTAACCAGAATATAAGCAACTAAGGATCATGGGGAGTCATCAAACGAAGCCCCTACACATCCTCACAAATAATGGGAGCACCCATAATTTGTTAAATGAAAAAGTGGTCCATAAGATAAATTCAAAGGTAATGAACATAAATCCTATAGGTATCACTATAGGAGGTGGTTTCAAATTAGACTGCAGGCAAGTATGTAGGAATTTTGTGTGGAAACTGCAAAGATTATAGTTCTCTAAAGATGCACTGTTCATCAAGTTAGGAGGCTGTGATATGGTTTTGGGCATTCATTGGTTGATCAACCTCAATGATGTATTGTGTAATTTCAAAAAGTGAATAATGGAATTTCAATGGGAGGGAAAGGTTGTAAGATTAACTGGAAATCCAGAAGAACAAGCAAGGGAAGTTTTTAGTATGAACCTTCACAAGTTAATTAGAAATTCTAACCAAAATTCTCTATTAATGTTGCATTTGTCAAACCCCATAGAATTTGACATGTAACAACTTATGTTAAATGATGAAGTCCATACCCAAGATGAGATAAAAGGGTTGCTAGCAAAATTCGTTGATGTTTCTACAGAACCAAAAGAATTACTGACAAAAGGAGCATGCAATCATGCCATTCATCTCAAGCAAGGAGTGGAGATTATAAACATCAGACCTTATTGCTACTTATGGGAACATAAAGATGTTATAGAAAATTTGGTGCAAGAATTGTTGGACTAAGATTTCATCCAGAAGAGTGTCATCCTTATGCATCACCAATCATCCTTGCGAAGAAAAAAGACAACACCTGGAGAATGTGTATTGATTATTGAGAACTAAACAAGTATATTATCAAGAGTAAGTTTCCTATTCCATTAATAGAGGAATTACTAGAA
This sequence comes from Erythroxylum novogranatense, assembly GCA_029891385.1. Classification (NCBI taxonomy): domain Eukaryota; kingdom Viridiplantae; phylum Streptophyta; class Magnoliopsida; order Malpighiales; family Erythroxylaceae; genus Erythroxylum; species Erythroxylum novogranatense. The sequence continues at coordinate 72,874,466 of CM057225.1, forward strand.
GAATTGAAGGGATGGAGCTCGTATTCCAAGCTGAACTTATGGTCCAGTACTACCAGATCTAGATGAAGGAAAACGTTGTGTAGAAAACAACATTCTGAACACATGAAGGCTAGTTTTAATTTTTGGTGATGCCTTTCGACCTTATGAACACTCCTTCCACTTTTTAAAGTCTTATGAACAAAATCTTTAAGGCTTATCTACATAAATTCTTGCTTGATTTCTTGAATGATCTTTTTATTTACAGTGTCAATTTCCAACAACACCTAGAGCACTTGCGACAAGTTCTGAGAGTCTTACAACAATAATAGTTATTTATCTAGGAAAGCAAGTGTACATTTGGAGCAAGAAAGGTGGATTACCTAGGGCATTCTATCTCAGAGTGACATAGACAGTCGAAAAATAAAAACGATTCAATAGTGGCCACAATTGCGTACATTGAAGGAACTTTGAGGATTTCTGAGACTGACGGGATACTATAGAATATTTATAAAATATTATAGAATTATAGCTAAGTCATTAAATGTGTTGTTAAAGAGGTAAGAGACCAAGAAATGGGAGTGGAAAGAGGAGCAATAGAAGGCGTTTGAACAATTTAAGGAAAAATTAATAGCAACACTAGTGTCATCATTACCAGACTTCACCAAACCTTTCATAATTGAGCCAGACACTTGTGACAAAGGTATTGGAGCTGTGCTTCAATAGGACGGGCATCTTATAGCATTTCTAAGCTAGGCATTGACACCCAAGTACTAGGGACTGTCCATTTATAAGAAGGAATTTATGGCTAGCATGAAGGTTGAGAAACAATGACACCATTACCTGAACGACAGGTTTTTTAGGTGCAAATAGATCATCGAAGCTTGAAGTATCTTTTGGAGCAATGCATCTCAACACCATTCCAGCAAAATTGACTCTCAAAACTCATTAACTACGACTTTGAAGTAACCTACAAGAGTGGAAAATAAAATCTAGCAGTAGATGCCCTATCTTGAATCTTAAGCTAACAATGTCGATGTCACATATACAAGCAACATTATTGGAAGAGATTTGTGAAAGTTGGGAGAAAGACACCATAACAAAAGATATCATAAGGAAATTGGAAGGACAAGAAATGTCCTCTAATAATTACAAATAGAAGGATGGAATTTTAAGATGGAAAGGAAGAATTGTGGTCAGTTATGATAAGGAGCTTTGGAAGAAAATTATAACAATGGCTCAGGATAGTCCTCAAGGGGAAAACTTCGAAGTGACGAAAACAATCAAAAAAATAAAAGGCCTTTTTCACTAGAAGCAGATGGCTAAGGATGTTAGAAACCACGTCAAAAACTGCATACTAGTTAATGAATCAAGTATGATCATGCAGCATATCTGAGTTTACTCCAACCCTTACCAATACCTAAAGGATGTTAGAGAGAAATAACTATGGATTTCATATAGGGATTGCCATCCCCTAGAGGAAAGTCATCTATATATGTAGTAGTGGAACGATTCAGCAAATATGCACATTTCATAGCGATCAGACACCCGTACACAACACAATATATTGCACAAGTGTTCATGGATCATGTGTTCAAATTGCATGGGATGCCAGAAAAATAATTAGTGATCGGGACCCTTCTTTTTAAACAGATTTTGGCGGGAGATGTTTAGACTGTAGAATGTGAAGTTGTAATTATTAATAGCCTACCATCCACAAACAAACAGACATATTGAAGCAATAAACAAGACATTAAAGATGGATTTGTGGTGCTTTTGTAGTAACAAACCACGAAAATGGACAAGCGAGATAACAATGGCAGAATAATGGTTTAATACGACACACCATAAGATCATAAATACTAACCCCTCGAAGTTCTCTATGGGTATCCACCACCACTGTATGTACCTTATGTAACATCCCACCCCCTACTGGAAGGGTAGAATAGTAAATAAGCATAGGATGTGCTAGATTGGGATTTCATGAGACTGCTCATGCATAATAGGATTGCTACATAGTCACAATTGTGCACATGAAATTACTGTGCATGCATACATGATATTCCCGGTTTACGTGCCTAAGACAATTTTATTGGGATTAACGTGGTTAATAGGTTTGAAAAATTATTCTGAGTGCGCCATAAATTGTTTTCTATTTTACTGGAATTATAGGAATTTTTCTGGAATTTTCCGGAGAAAATTCCCGGACCGGAAAAAAATCGCCAAGTGGCGAACCAGTTGAATTTCTACTGTTATTTGATCTTAAAACCCTTGCATATTTTGGTGGGACCCTAAAGTAGACCCTTAAACCATGTAGTAACCGAAATTGTGGGTGTATAAGTTGGATATTTGTTGATTAAAGTATAATATTTGAATCTTTTGACTTTTCCTTATATTCTCCTCCAATTGCCATGTGTTCCTTCATTTAATGCATTGTTATCCATGCATTTTCGGTGGCTTCTTTATAAAGGGATGAAAAGATGAGTTGTTGCTTTTAAAAACAACCAAAGCATCCGAAACCTCCTCCCTTTTGGCATGCCTCCATCGATTTTCTTCTCTTTTAAGTTCTACTTCCTCCAAACTCAAGAGTTTCCCTTCATGCAATTAAACCACCTTCCTCTCATGATAATAAACTCCTTGTGTGAGGTTTAGAAAGTAAAGAAGTGAAAGGAATTCAAGGTTGGAAAAGCTAATAGGTAAGTTTTGTTGTTAAGCTTTCTTTATGATTTGATTTAGAAATTGAATGCCATGGTAGTTAGGAGTAATTAATGGGAGGTTTGGTACATTTATTATGATTATTGATGCCTTAAATTAATGACTATAATGGTTTGAATTAATGGGTATAAGGTTAGGTTGAATTATGAATTGAAAGTAGTATGTTAGAAGTGGTTTTAGTTTGATTAGTGATGGCATATTGATGATTGATTTTACTTGGAAAGAAAGAGTTATGTGCTGCAAATTTTTTTGTATATTAGCCCTAGTACATGTATAAATGGTATAAGAACTGATTTGTGTTCATTTGGATGTTTAATGATGTGTTAATGGCATTGGAAATGATAGAACTAAGGTTAACACCAAATCTGGAAAATTAGGGTTTTCAATGATTGTACTGTTGTTAGCATAACTAATTGTGTAGGAATGAAAATGAGGTGCGGTTTGTGGCCACTTAAACTTTGAGATGTTGGCTACAATTTTGTGTGAAATAGGTGTTGTTAAATGGTAATGCTAGAAGGTTGAATTTTTACATGGAAAGTTTTTGTTTTAGTGTTTGTGAACAGTACCCACAGTTATGACCTGATTACTTTGTTGATTTTTCTAAATTAATTGATATGCAATTAGGGAAAATGGTCTTCATGAGAGTTGAAGCCTACATTGTTAGATTTCCATTGCCACTGATCTAGTAATTTTTCGATCAGTATATTGGGAGTTATGCATTGTGAAATGTTGACTGATTTTCTGTCATTTGTGGAAACCTAGCTTAATTGTCGATTTTGTGCGCTTTCTGATTGGAAGCAAATTTAGCAATTTATGTGACTTGAATTGGTGTGAGTGATCTTCTGAAAAGTTTTAGAGGAAGAAATTATCTTGAAAATGGTATATAGCATGCTATTTTTAGATACTAGAATTGGGACTTATACGTTTTCAAAGATTGGACTGAAGTTAGGTCATGGGCTGCTGATCAGGGCAGTAACTTGCAAGACTGTTTTAAATTGGTTAATGATGGAATTTGATTCTGAGCCCTTCATGAGAAGTGTAGTACTATGGTTTATCTTTTCATGGGTATAAAGTATGCAATTTTTAGACATTTGTACAAGGAGTTATACTGTTTGAAATATCACTGTCCAGATTGGTTGATTTCAGAGGCTGATGCTTTGGTGAATTGTTTGACTTAGTTAGAAAGTGAATTTGATTTTGGGTTGTTCATGAAAGTTGTAGATAACATTGTGAACTTACTGAGAATATTTATTGTGTTATTTTTGACTGAGGAAATGAGTAGTTACTGAATTTGCAAAGTATTGCACTGTTTGAGAGGTTTTGATTTGATGGGATATTTGACACCCTTAGGGGTGAAATTGATTTTTATGGTCTTCATGAGAATGGTAGAGCTTTTCATGATCTTTCCAACAAGCTATGGGTTGTATTTTTCCGATTTGTGTGCTAAGAATTATTGTTGTTGGAAATTCGGATTGGAAATAGGAAAAAAAGGGAAGAAAGTGAGGTAGAACCTCGCCGGATTGCGAGGGCGACGCCTCGCCCTCGCGAGGTGAGGTAAGTTGGCCCGGTCGCGAGGGCGACGCCTCGCCCTCGCGACGAAGCGAGGTGAGTCGGCCTCGCGAGGGTGACGTCTTGCCCCCGCGAGGCAGGCACATATATATATATATATTTATTTATTTTTATTATTTGGCATTAAGTTACCTAATTGTTTCTTTTGTCAATTTCTTTTCCGTCCGACGTCCGATTGACCTGATTCTTGAGGCATCGGATTTGTAACATATTGAATTTCATTTTGTAGGAAATTGGGAATTTTTAGACGGGAAATTGATGTGGGTCCGGGTAATTGTTCTGTGATCACTGTTTTATTTATTTTTGGACCGATTGAGGTCCAAATTGGGTGCTGTCAGTGGCTATAGCTTTCTAATTTTAGATGAAATTTTTATTATGGGAAAATTTTAGATTAGAGCCGGGAATATCATGAACATGCATTTTCCTTATTCTATATTTGTGCATAAATGAGAATTCTTATGCAAAGTGATTAATGTGTGTATATGGAATAAATTGGTAGTGCGGGATAAATGTCACTTTTCAGCGTTCTCGAAAATTGGAAACCAATGCAAATCTGAGAAATCTGTGAGTAGACCTAGATGGTCTTATTTATTGGTTATTTGCTTTTGTTATATGTTGAATGAGTATTGATTTATTTTATTAATTGTGATTAAATATGGGTTCCAGACAGGAGGTCCGGTGATTAATTATGTATTTGAAATTGCGTTATTGAAGTGCTCCTTGAATGTGAATGGGATGACCTAAGTGTATATATTGAGATTGTTAAAATGTCTTGCATGCATAATTGCACATAAATGAAATGTGACTTCTTAATTGATGTCGAATGTCGGACTACGGTCCGATGATAGTAACTATGATTGACTGAGTGCATGCAAATATGCATAAGACATTCCACTGCATGAATTCATGAAAGATAATGAGAGTTGTGACCAGAGTAGTCAACAATGGGTAAAGAGCTTCGTGCTCAGATACTGATTCAGAGCCTCAGGCTCAACGACAATGAGCCCTTTATGGGACAGTTTACAATGAGCCCTTTATGGGACAGTTCACAATGAGCCTTATATGGGACAGTTTCAATGAGCCCGATATCTATGGAGTGCAGGACGCTTTAGACACTCGGTCACAACAAAGTAATTCAATGGAAAGTGGGTTTCATGCACATATGCATAACATGATTGATTTGATTATACGGAATGTGATTGGTTGAATTACTTGTATTGAATGGGACTGCAACACTGTATTGAATGGGAATGTGACATTGTGTGTTGAATGGGAATGATAAACTTGATTGAATGATCGATTTGATTATATTGAATATGACATTGTATCGACATAATGAAAATATGAAACTGTATGTGAATGTGAGGTGTGATAGGGAATATGAAATGTGACTTAATGGAAATGAAAGTATGTGTTATATGTTATGTGATTGGGTGGACCATCGATGATGGTCACTCACTGAGTTCGCAAAACTCACCCAAAATTTACATCTATTTTTTAGGTCTTGAAGAATATCCCATTTGACACGGGAGTACTGTATACAAGTAAAAGAAAGAAGTCGGGATCAGTTTGCGTCTGCATTAGTGTATTTCTATTCTCTGATTTTCTGTATTATTGCTTAAGCCAGTTTGTAAAATCAACAGACTGGAGTTAATTGTATTTATGAAAAGGGCCCCGAGTCCATTGAATGGTGTGTGTAAACGGTTTCCGTATATGTTAATGTGTATTTGTGTGTGAAGGAAAGAAAAAAAAAGTATACTGAGTTTTAATCAACTAATGTAGTACGCCACCCTCGCGCGACACGGACTCGGATATCACCAACGATATCAGGTTCGGGTCACTCGGGAGTGGGGTGTTACACCTTACGTGAGACTTGAGTGATGCTTGGATTCATCAAGCATTCCAAGAGAGGCAAACAGAACTCCAAATTGTCAAATTTCATTTAAACAAAACAAAATAGAGGATGAAGGTGCAAGCAGACAAGAAGAGATCAAAGATGGCGTTTGGAGAAGGGTTGTGGGTTTATGTAAAGTTATAACCCTATAGATAACATTCACTACAATGAAGACAAAATCAGAAGCTAGCGCCTCTCTACTATAGACCTTTCCTGATCATCACCAAAGTTAATAAAGTAGCATACACATTAAAATTTCCAAAAAAATCCACTATTCACCCTACTTTTCATGTATCATAGCTAAGGAGTTTTGTTTATGAAAATACACTTACATTTAGCCACCTACTGTCTATTGTGACAGACGTGGAGAAAGTTCCATTAGAAATATAGGATAAAAGGATGGTGAAACAACTCAAAAGGGCAGCCACACAATTATTAGTGTAACGGCAAGGAGAAGCCAATGAGGAAGCTACGTGGGAACTATTGTTTGAGCTTCAGAATAGGTTCCCGGAGATCATCTTAATGGACAAGGTGGTTTTTGAAGATGGAGGGGATGTTACAAGCATCTGACCAATGCAATACGGAAAGGAGGAAGAAGAACAAAAACGACATTGAAGAATACATATCAGTAAATAAGCAAATACATAATATAGTAACAATGACCATGGCAAAAGGAATCCCATGACCAGTATCCAGAACCTTCTTCAAACTCTATTAATAGCCATTGTAACATAATATTAAGTAATGAAAAATCATGAGTTTATTGTCTGATTCTGTTTCTCTCTCTCTAACTCTCTTTCTCTTTCAAAGTTTGTTGCGTGAGTGATACAAAAGGGTGTGTGGGTTAGAAAATTTATATCAGGGTGATGTAATTAATATAGAGGAAAAAGAATGAACAATACTTGTAGAAATGATCAAAGACAAATGAAGAAGAATCAAGATGAGTGTCTGATTTTTAGGGATTTGTTGGATAAATTTTAGAGATTTATATAGATGGTTTTAAGGAAATTTTAAGGAAGCAATTTTTATTATATATTTTTATATAATTAATAAATTAATTTTTAAAAAAGCTAAAATGACGCATTAGCTGCCAAGTTGGCTACTGAGCTTTTTTGACATGCCATTTGTTCTAAAATAATAATGACATCATGCCTAATTTATAGAAATGTGATGAAGTGACCCTTTTTAAAAGTAAATTGTACCACTTTAAAAATATTAGGGAATAAATTGATTCCAGAGACAAGAAACTTTCTTATACTTTTGATCAAATATGAAGGGAAAAATTAAATATTTTATCTTAAAATATGCTTCAAACATAAAGTGTTAAGTCAAAATGACTTTACATAAATATGATTTTGATGTATAACAAAAAGAGATCAAATACAAAGAAAAACAAAACAGACGAAGTCGAACACGCATTTAATTCGCATACGAGCCATTACGATGAATTAAGACACGAGCGAAGTTGAAATAATGAAGTCGGACACGCATTTATGACGCATTTAATTAACTTTCGATACGCAGCGAAGTTGAAACAGCTTAAAATCAACACGCATTTAAAACGACACGACAATAAAAGACGAGACACAAATGCAAAGCGACGCAGATGCAAAGTAGACACGACGCAGACGCAAATACAAAAGCGCATACGACCTTGAAAAGAAGAAGACGCAAGAGTCGATTCGAGTTAGTTACAGAACTTAACTGATTAACCGTTTCTTTAAAGATTCAAGATTCAAGAATCAAGAAGTAGTTGAAGACAAAGGCTATAAATACAAGTCGAAGTCGAAGATTGCAAAGTTACACAAAAAAGTGATATACACAAAGAGTTACAAAAAGTTACATACGTACAGATACTTACACAAAATAGCAAGAAAAATTACTACGTGAAAAAGTGATTTAGCTGAGTGCTATTTTTCTGTAACAAAGTGTTCAAATATTTTTCCGAGAAGAAAAGTTATGCAGATAGCCTCTGAGGCTAAGTGTGAAAGAATCTTGGTTGTAGAGACACAAGAGGCTCGTGAAAGAATACTTGTAACGATTGAAGAGATAGTGAAATCTCGGAAGAAACTCGAGGATCGGACGTAGCCCACGGTTTGGGGTGAACCAGATAAATCTTCGTGTCTACCACTCTTACTCTCTATCTCTATTTCGCTTCAAATTTTATCATTACTTACTTTTATATACATAGTATTGAAAAGTTTGATTAATAAGAATCTATAAAATTCAGAAAGAATTTTATTTCTAACAAATAGTTACGAAAAGATTTATAAAAGGGGAATACAATTCAACCCCCTTCTCGTGCATTCTAATATCGTTTTCTAAGTCTTTGTATTAATGTGTGATTCACTTCAATTGGTATCAGAGCAAGGTATCCAAGAATCACTTTGGCGAAGTGTGGATTAAAGATAATGGCGGAGTCACGTGTATACATCGCTGAAGGAGCCTCAGTCACTAGACCTCCAGCATTCAACGGAGAAGACTATCACTACTGGAAAGATAGGATGCGATTATTCATCGAATCTACTCATGTCGACCTTTGGGACGTAATAGAGAACGGACCTTATACACCTGTAGATGAAGAAGGCAATTCTATTCCACGGAACAGATGGACGGCTGATCAAAAAGCAAGAATACAGCTAAATTCAAAGGCAAAATTTTTCTTGATGTGTGCCCTAAGCAGGAGCTAGCACGACAAAGTGCACGATTGCGACACTGCAAAAGAGATGTGGGACACATTGTCCATTGCTCACGAAGGCACAAGTCAAGTTAAAGAATCCAAGATAAGTATTCTTGAGCATCAATATGAACTTTTCAGGATGGAAGATAAAGAATCTATTGATCAAATGTTTGGAAGATTTCAAACAATTGTCAATGGATTGAAAGCTCTTGGAAGGACGTACAACAATCAAGATCATATTCGAAAGATTCTAAGAAGTCTTCCTAAGAGATGGATACCTAAAGTTACTGCGGTGCAAGAAGCCAAAGACTTGAGTGTGTTAAAGCTGGATGAGTTGCTGGGATCCTTAAAGATTCATGAAGTTGAACTCAACGTCAAGACAAGCCCAAGCGGACAAGTCGATAACGAAAGGCGGACAGAAGAATCATAAGACTCAGAGAAGGAGGAAGTCATCAAAAGCGTTGAAAATTGAAGAATCAAAGGACGACAACTCCAGCCAATCAGAATCAGAGTCAAGTGATGAAGATGACGAATTATCTTTCATCTCCAGAAAGATAAGACGCATGTGGAAGAAGAAGTCCAGAGGGAACCAGACATTCAGAAAGAATGGGAAAGATGAAGCTAAACCAGAGAAGTCTTCTATTATCTGCTACGAGTGCAACCAGCTTGGAAACTACAAGTCCGAATGTCCTACTCTCAAGAAGAAATCAAAGAAGAGTAGAGAAGGCAAGAAAAGCATGATGGCAACTTGGGAGGACCTAGATTCATCTGAATCGAATCTGTTCCAGTCATCGAACATCTGAACATCTGCTCGATGGTAGAGGAAGATAATGATGAGGAGGTAAAATCGACTACGATAATTTGCATGATGCATACTCAAAAGCTGTTAGAAGATTCTCATGCTATTCGAAAACAAAGACAAGTTGTTAAAGAAAAGTATGTAGAAAATATTAGACATCTTGAGGTAATAGAGAGAAAATATTTGTTTAAAGAAACAATTAGAAGATAAAAAGGAAGTTTGTAGATGATCGTAAGAGATCAATCAACTTAAACTAAGGATTAAGAATTTATCACCGATTTAGCTACTTTCACGAAAGTACAAAGAAAATGAATGAAATGCTTGGAAAATGTAGACATCCGAGTGATAAGACCGGATTAGGGTTTACAGAAACAAGACTCGGTCTCGTAAAAATCATCTTTCAAAAGGAAGTTATAGGAAAATTCATTTTAATCAACGTCCTAGTTATATGCATCAAAGATCACATCATATGCATACTACTAACCGTAAGGACCCAAGAAAATTTGGGTACCAAAAATAAAATAGTTTCTCCTGCAGATATCCTTCCTTGGAAGATACGGCAAGCACCATTAGTATTTAGGCGGTGGATGCTCGCGACACATGACGGAAGAAAGTCTATGTTCCTAGACCTTCAAGATAAGAAGGAGGATCAAGAACTTTGGAGACAACCACGAGGCAAAATTATTGGAATCAGAAAATAGGTAAAGATTCCTTTGCATACATAAATAATGTCTTCGCTTGTTGATGGTGCGAAGCATAACTTGATTAGCGTCGACCAATTGTGTGATTACGGTTTCACGCTTACATTCAATCAAAATCTTTGTGAAGTCGAAACAAAGATGGGTCTATACTTTTCTCGCCAAGAGAAGAAACAATCTTTACAAAATCAATTTAGAAGATTTTCAAAGTCAAAATATTTCATGTTTTCTATCTTCCAAGAAGAAAGACTAATCTGGCATAAAAAGCTAGGTCATGTCTCTTTGAAACATATTTCAAAATTAGTAAAACATGATTTGGTAAGAGGTTTTCCAAAGATAAGTTTTGACAAAGAATTTTTCTGTGAAAATTGTTTGAAAGGAAAACAAGTTAAAACCTCTTTTTCTTCTAAAAGTTTTGTAACCTCATCTAGACCTTTAGAATTGTTACATATGGATTTATTTGGTCCAACAAGGACAATAAGTCTTGGCAGAAAGAAATATGGACTTGTTATTGTTGATGATTTTACTCGATTTTGTTGGATATTATTCTTATCACACAAAGATGAGTCTTTTAAGTGCTTTACAACCTCATCCAGAAAGTTACAGAATGAAAAAGGAATGTCCATAGCCAGTATTAGGAGTGACCATGGTGGAGAGTTCGAAAATCAGAAGTTTAGAGTATTCTGTGAGGAGAATGGAATTTCCCACAACTTCTCGGCCCCTAGAACTCCACAACAGAATGGAGTTGTTGAAAGGAAGAATAGGACGATTCAAGAGATGGCAAGGACCATGCTATGTGAGATGAATCTTCCTAAGTATTTACGGCGGAAGTCGTGAATACAGCATGCTATATTCAGAATAGAATTCTGTTGCGACCCATGTTGAAGAAGACTCCATATGAGTTATGGAATGGAAGAAGACCAAGCATATCTTACTTTCATCCATTCGGGTGTAAATGTTCCATTCTGAATACGAAAGAGCTGTTGGATAAATTCGATTTGAAGACCTATCCAGGAATCTTTCTAGGCTACTCATCATCGTCTAAGTCATTTCGAATTTACAATCTTACTTCAAAGACTGTTGAAGAGACCATCCATGTCAAGTTTAATGGTAGCTCTCAACCTCATAAGAAAGATGACATGGAGAATGAAGGTCCTTCAAAGAACTCAGATGATACCTCAGAAACTCCTTCATCAGACACTCATGAGAACAAAATTGAGGATATTCCAGAAACTATTGAACTAAGACGAAATTGGAAGTATAAAAGTTCTCATCTAGAAGAGTAAATTATCGGTGAGACCTCAGATGGAGTTAGGACAAGGTCCAGATTCAGAAGAGAAGCTAATGTAGCTTTTATCTCCGAAGTAGAGCCTAAGAAGGTTGAGGAAGCTCTTCAAGACGAAGCTTGGGTGTTAGCCATGCAAGAGGAGCTGAATCAATTTACTAGGAATAACGTCTGGTCCTTAGTTCCTAAACCACCTAAGAAATCCATTATAGGAACCAGATGGGTTTTTAAGAATAAGTTAGACGAATCAGGAAGAGTGAGTCGAAATAAGGCTAGATTAGTAGCACAAGGCTATAATCAGCAAGAAGGAATAGACTACAATGAAATATATGCTCCAGTAGCAAGACTTGAAGCTATAAGGATTTTGTTGGCATATGCGATCTGTCATGATATAAAGTTGTTTCAGATGGATGTGAAGAGTGCATTTCTGAATGGCTTTATAGATGAAGAGGTGTATGTGAAACAACTACCTGGCTTTGAAGATTTTAAAAACCCAGACTATGTCTATAGACTTCACAAAGCCTTATACGGCCTGAAGTAAGCTCCTAGAGCTTGGTATGATCGTCTGAGTACCTTTTTAATAGAGAATGGTTTCAGTAGAGGTCAAGTTGATAAGACGCTCTTTAGGAAGAATTTTTCAGAATGATTTTATCTTAGTATGATCTCGTTGATGATATCATTTTGGTGCTACTTCAAAAGAGTTGTGCTTGAAGTTTGAGAGTCTAATGAAGAAAGAATTTGAAATGAGTATGATGGGTGAGTTAAAGTTCTTTCTTGGGTTGCAAGTTAAGCAAACCGAAGAGAAGATCTTCATTCATCAACAAAAGTATGTGAAAGAGTTGTTGAATAAATTTGACATGAATAATGTGAAGCCTATGGAAACTCCGATGCATCCTTCAAACCTTTTGTCGAAAGATGAACTTGGTAAGAAGGTGGATCAAACCTTATATAGAGGATGATTGGTTCTTTCTTCGTATCTTCTGACAAGTAGACCTGATATTTTTTCAGTGTATGCTTGTGTGCAAGATTTCAAGCCGATCTAGAGAGTCTCATTTTATTCTTTGTTAAAAGAATTACGAGATATCTCGCAAGTACTACTTGATCTTTGCTTAATGTTTGAGAAAGGTAAAGATTTCAAGTTAATTGGATATTGCGATGCGGACTATGCCGAGATAGAATCGAAAGGAAGAGCACAAGTGGAGGATGTCACTTTCTTGGAAAATCTAGTCTCTGGTCAAGCAAGAGACAAAGCTCAATTGCTCTATCAACCGTGAAGTATAATATATGTCCGCCAGTAAGTTCTTTCAGCTCACAGACGCGTGGATCAAGTATCGACTTGAAGACTATTCATTCAAGAGAGGAGATTCCAATCTATTGCGACAACACCGGGCAATCAATCTATCAAAGAATCCAATTCAGATTCCGAGTGAAGCATATAGAAGTCGACATCACTTCACGAGAGACTATGTTCGGAGGAAAGTGGTGCTTCTACGATTCGTTGAAATGTAACTTCAAAGCGGATATCTTCACTAAACCACTGAGTGAAGAACGGTTCCAGAAGATAAGATGCAATCTTAACATGGTTATGTTAAGTGAACGGTTAGGACTAAAGTAACGTCAAAACTAACGACGTTAGTTACAGTGAGTTACAACTGGTAACTTCTCTCACAAGGAATATTTTTGGAGGAAAAAATCTGATTATATCGAGGTTCTTAATGATTCTAGAACTCACCAGACTATAATCCTACAAGTAGACTGAAGACAGTTTTTGCTCTACACAATGGAAGCAGCTATGATTTATGGAAGACATGTGAACTTTGAGTCACTAAGAAGAGACGACATGGATGTAGAACCAGAAATCATAAGAGCTGGTTGGAGGAACTTCTTCCGGCGCAAGAACCTCAGATACACCAATGAGGTATATGAGTTTTGGAAGAACGCTCAACTAATAGACAACACCATCGTATCTTACGTAGATAGAATATACATTGTTGTGACAAAGGAGCTTATAAAGAAGGTGATCGATTGTCCATCGGTTGGTGAGAAACTGCCTACCAAGGCGGATGGATGTCCCAAGTCGGTATGAAGGAAGAAGATATCAGGAGGCAACTATATGGCACAAATGATTCAAGGGAGAGGAAGACATCCAATTTGATTCCAAAGGCTAGGGTGCTTCACGCAATTTTGTTTAATTGCATTCTACCCAGAGTTGGTTCAAGACATTTGGTGACCACCCTGGATGAACAATGTCTATTCTACCTATTGAATCGAAATCCCATAGATTTACCCTTCCTGATCCTTCATTATATGATTAAGGGGATAAAGGATTCAACTAGTTATCCTTATGGTATGCTTCTGACGAGGATTTTTAAGGAATCTGTATTAAATCGCACTCAAGGAAATAGAAGAATTGTTCTGTGAAGAGCAAGATCGATGCACACAAATACGGCGAATGGGTCCGAGCACGATGAGACAAAGACCAAGTTGACTCTTCAAGGAAGTCAAGAACCGAGGGGAGCGCAGATTGAAGAAGACTCCGCTCCAAGTTCTCAATCTCCGAGTGAGTACCAGATCGCCTGCGGATGAACTAAGGAGAGTGTTAGGAAGACCTCTCATGAAACAGGCGAGTCCTCATCTCAAAGAAAGCCAATCCCAAAGGAAAGAACAAAGTGCGCCAAAAAGACGAGGAGAAAGTCTTTTGAGTGAAGTTGTGAAGAAAGCAAAAAGATCTCCGAGGATTAGGACTCTAAGGCAACAAGAAAAAAAGATCGCTATAGAGCAGAGTCGTGAAGAAACCTCTAAATCTTGTGCACCCAGAGCCACAAGATCCTTAGTCTCTATTCTGGAAGAAGATACGGCCAGAAAAACCAAAGAGACTGAGAGGAAGAGAAAATCAAAATCTGAGAGAGGAAAATCTCCAGCAAAGAAATCGGTAAGACTGACTGAAGTAGAGACAAAGACTAAGAAGGTTAGTCGAAAAAAGATCATTTCAACTGCTGAGGAAGTTAGTCAACAGAAAGAAACTATTGATGCTGTTCGAGAAGAAACGAAATCGAAGCAAGATATCTGATTCAGAAACCCTATTGTTCAATAGGAGGAACCAATGGAGGAAAGCACTGTTCAGAAACACCTATTGCTCAACAGAGGAGCCAGAGGAAAGCCGGATCAGGTGACTCCTACTGAAGCACATCAAGAAGCAACAGCAGTATCATATTCGGATGATGATAAACCGTGTCTGATGGTATACAACTACCATAAGTTTTTGAGGAAACAGAAGTTGAAGATTAAAATGGTGGAAGTAGTTACTGACAAAGGACGCTATTGCAATCGGTGCTCAACCAGTGAAGAAAATAGTGGCTATGGTACAACCTATGGTGATTAATCGTAACACATGGGAGTTACTCAAAGAAGATGAAAAGATCTTCTATGATACTTTAGGATTTGCTGCTAGAATGCCATATCCTTCAAAACGTCCCTGCCAACCATGTACTATTTTCCCAATCACAAAGAACACAGAGATAATGGTTGCGCCAGATATACAGCCAAGATATCCACTAGATTTTACTAGGGGGAAGTCAAAATTATTTCCTGAAGATGATGCTAGTATTGATATGTCCGCATATCAGATTGCAGAAGAAGTGCGAAGAATTGACGAGGCATGCACTCCTACAAAGAATCAAGATAAAGCGAGCTGCAGCTATACTAATAAGGAGGAAGACTGTCCAGTAGGGGGAAGAATAAGAACATGAACATTTATTGAGTACCTTGTTCAGATAGCTCTACGTATTAGCCCTCTGTCTAATACACTGTTTATACAAACACAAGCATTACCCCTGCAAGGAAGACAGTTACTGATGCTGCCTGTTCCTTTTGACTTAAATCTTCCTGAAGCTGAAACGTTCATTCGTCCACCTACTTTTGAGATCAATTAAGACTACATTCCATCTTCTGATGCTTACACTACTTCAATTCCCTTCACTCCTCCATCAGCAGATACTGATCAAGCCTCCTCATCGGTTGATCCACCAAATGAAGTTAGCAGATTACGTGGTGAACTCAACGACATGAAGGAGACGGTGAATGATCTGAAAAAGATGATAGCAGAATCACAAGAGCCGTAATCATTAATCATTTTTTATTATAACAAATAGGTGGAGAGCAGGAAAAGAAGAAAATGAACAAAAGAGGAGAGGATGTTCAGACAAAGAAGGTGTGACCACAGCAGACGAAGAAAGGAAGAAGATAAGTTTTTTTTTTTACTTTTGCAACATCTCAGAAATTTTGTTTTCTTTTCTTGTATATAATTTGTTATACTAAAAAAGGGGGAGATTGTTAAGTTAAAATGACTTTACATAAATATGATTTTGATGAATAAAAAAAAGAGATCAAATACAAAAATAAACAAAATGCATTTAAGTCGGACACGTATTTAACTCGCATACGAGCGAAGTTGAAATAATCAAGTCGCATACGCATTTATTACGCAATTAATTAAGAGCGAAGTTGAAATAATCAAGTCGGACACGTATTTAATTAACTCGCATACGCAGCGAAGTTGAAACAGTTAAAATCAACACAGACGAAGACGACACAGACAATAAAAGACGCAGACGCAAATGCAAAGCAGACGCAGACGCAGACGCAGACGCAAACGCAGATGCAAAGCAGACGCAGACGCAGACGCAAATACGAAAGCAGACGCAGACGCAAAAAAGAAGAAGACGCAAGAGTCAGTTCGAGTTAGTTACATAACTCAACTGATTAACCATTTATTTAAAGATTCAAGATTCAAGAATCAAGAAGCAGTTGAAGACGAAGGCTATAAATACAAGTCGAAGTCGAAGATTGCAAAGTTACACAAAAAAGTGATATACACAAAGAGTTACAAAAAGTTACATACGTACAGATACTTACACAAAATAGCGAGAAAAATTACTACGTGAAAAAGTGATTTAGCTGAGTTCTATTTTTCTGTAATAAAGTGTTCAAATATTTTTCTGAGAAGAAAAGTTGTACAGATAGCCTACAGAGGCTAAGTGTGAAAGAATACTGGTTGTAGAGACCTGAAGAGGCTCGTGAAAGAATACTTGTAACGATTGAAGAGATAGTGAAATCTCAGAAGAAACTCTGAGGACTGGACGTAGCCCACGGTTTGGGGTGAACCAGGATAAATCTTCGTGTCTACCACTCTTTCTTTCTATCTCTATTTCAGTTTCAAATTTTATCATTACTTACTTTTTATATATATAGTATTGAAAAGTTTGATTAATCAGAATCTATAAAAATTCTGTAAAGAATTTTTTTTCTAACAAATAGTTTTGAAAAGATTTATAAAAAAGGGGAATACACAATTCAACCCCCCTTCTCGTGCATTCTAATATCGTTTTCTAAGTGTTGTATTAATGTGTGATTCACTTCTGCATGATTTTCTACCTTATTGGTCACATACATTCATTTGCAACATTGCTTGATCATTGTCTTTTTCTATCCAATTATACCTTCCTGCTGCTTCACTTGCTTATTGCTTTCTTCTAACCACCTTTATACTCTAAACTTCTAAGTCCAACAACACCTTTTCACACTTTCCTTTTCATATTTTGTTTCACATTTCTTTACTTACTTGTTACTAATTTTGTCTCCTTAAGCATCTATAAGAGATTTAGCTCTTGAGGTGTACCTATAAAAAATCTTCCGGTCTTTGTTATTGTCTAATGGAAAATAACTTCCCACCTTTGAACTTTAGCATCCCTTCACCTATTGAACCTCTTTTTTCCAAAGATATACATGGTTTTTCATCGAATGTTGATTAGAATGCAAAAGTGAGTCAACCCATTCGTAAATCCTTGGAGATTAAGCTAAATTATATTCCACCTTCTAAAGTAGTTGGTCAGAGGATAGTTTCCCCACCATTGAGAATCCTAAAAGTAGTACAGACATATGGAGTTCTACTTTACTTGACTTTTTTTCTAGATAGAAAGGTAGCTTTCGCTGTGATAAAATAGTGGGCCTTTCATAATTGGATAGAGCTTAGGTTGTTAGTGGCACTTGTAAATAATGGAGATGTGTTTTTGTTTAAATTTGCAATATATAAAAATGCTAAAAGGTTTATCTAGGCTGGTCTATGACATGTTCTTAATAAACCTTTACTTCTCCAATTATGGAGGCATGGACTGACTCTAAAGGAAATCAAACAAGAGAACATTCCTATATGGATATGTATCCATAAAGTCCCTTTGGAATATTAGACAATAAGTGGACTCAGTTACCTTGCAAGTTATATTGGCAAGCTTATCTGGATGGATCAAACAACTACCGAGATAAAGAGGGTGAATTTTACAAGAACGTGCATTCTGGTTGTTGGATCCCATTCCCGGAACCCAACCTCGAAACAGTACCATCATACTTACCTGTAATTCGATGGAGTTGCCTTAACCTTCATCGATTCATCTTCTTGCACTGATACCACAAATGTTGGATCCCGTACTCGGAATCCGTCCGTTGAACCAGAACATTGGCGAACATCACAGAAATCGTGAAGCTTACAATCTCGTGCCATTCCTACATTCCTTTTTCCATAACACATCTCGTTGCGGTATATAAATACATATGCATAACCAAAATTTTCAGTTCAAAAAAATCATATCATAACCATAACTCCCTCAAGTAAACCAAATTCTCACTTAATATCAAAGGATAGAATGCTACAAGTTCTAATGGCATTCCACGCCACAATACAATACCAAGATCGAATATCCGAATATACAAAGATTCAGATCCCATAATTTCTAATGCCAATCTAACATAGAATAATACAATATGTACACATATAAGTCGAAACCTTCACTTCCCTTCACCCGATCTTCTTCTCATCACCTGTGGATGGGAATGAAGGGGGGGTGAGCTTATAGCTCGTGGGTAACAGGTTTATAACGAAGAACAAGCAAAACCGTTGAAAAAGTTCATTTGTTGTACAAAAATCATAATAAGTTCATAAAATGCTTTGCTCCCAAATTCCCAGTCAAATCCGAAATTCTGAGTTCAAACTCGTAGTTGGAAAGTGTAATTTCATAGTGGATAATGTGATCACATCAACACAACATATTCATTCAATCACCAATATGAAATGCTCAATTTATGCACATACTTGACAATTCATAGATGCAATGCACAAACAAACGGCTCGAGAGTTCCGTAAACGATCCGGATAAACCGAAGGTAAATCCGTAAACAAAACGAGTCCGATTTCTCAAGGATCTCGTGGCCTCAAGCGGACAGCCGGGAGAAGGCTTTATGTCAACGTGCACGTGACTCCATCCGTAACTCTCTTACCCAAACAAAGCACATATCCATTCGTTTCATGCTCAAAGTATTTTATCGAAGCTTTCATACTTTTCATGCTCTATTCTTTTTTTTTCGAATATACAAAATGCCATGAATTTTCCCAAGGCATGACATAAAATGTTCAATGCATTTTCATCTCTATTTTTGAAATTCATTAGAAAAGTTCATATGCTGAAACATGTAGAAATTTTTGCAAATCATTCAATCGAAACAAAACGATATTTATAAAGAAATTGAAATCATTATTGATTTGGGAGAAAACTTTAGTGGCTCATTACTAAATCATAAACATGAAACCCGCCTGATATCCTTGCTCGGATACATGCATAAAAGATACCTCTCATCTTGATCCTCTTACCTTCCTTGATTCCCTTAATCAAATGCAAAATTCCTATTCAAATAGGAATACAAATTAGGAACCCAAAAATCACACATACACTAAGATAAATTCTAAACAAACCCAAACTCTGCCAAAGTCCAACATTCGGGTCACTCTTTCCATAAAAGTCCTCATAGTCTTACATTTCTATTGACTCCAAAAGCATTCAATTTGGTTCAAAAACCCGAAAGTTATACCCCAAACAAGTTGAGACTATCCTTATGCTGAAACAAGAATCTATACCCAACTTTTGATCAAACTTTAAGATTCTTATAGTCTGAATTTCAATTTCATTGCTTCATAAAACTTGTAGAACTTTGTCTCTATTTTACAACGAGTCAAAAATCATCTCATTTGGATATCTACAGCCCAAGATATAACCAAAATAACAAAATTCATCGCTGCTAGAAACAGGGGATTCGCTGCGACGAGGGCCACGCTCTCCGCATGACGGCCCTTAGGCGCCCATGACGAACGATCGCATGCGCCATGCGCAGACGTATGGACGTTCACCGCGGCGTGCACATAATCTCTTCAGCGTCATGGCGTGCATCTGATGCACGGCGTGCTTTCATGAAAGCACGTCATGACGTGCGGATCGAGGAACCACCTGTAACCCCATTTTTCTGCATTTTCTGACTTTAATCTTTACCTTAGACCATGCCTTATACTACATTTCTAACACATTAACACTTCAAAAATAACCACAAAATCATAAACCCAAAGAAATCTATCCATTTTTTGTCGAAAACCCTAAAACCACCGATTCTCACCCATTCCACATCCTTTAAGTTTAATCTAACCATAACAAGATTAAACGAAGCAAAACTTACCCAAAATCGCTTCAATCATTTAAAATCGCTAGCAAGCAAACCCTCTTTCTCTTCTCGCCTTTCTCCACCGACGCTTCTCTTTCTTCTTCCTCTATTTCTTCTTCTTTCTTTCTTTTAATCCTACTTACTTATCAAATGTCCATTTTGCCCCTTTCACTTAAGCCTTATGCCTTAAAATCTTAGGTGCCATGACCAAAATGCCCTTATGTATTCTTCCCACTTTTAATACAACCAAACCATAAAATAATTTCTACCACCATTTACATAGCAAATAGGTCTAAAATTTTATCCATCAACCCTCATAATTATTTAAATCATGCTTAATTCAATACAAAAAATTCAGGGGCCAACACTGGTTTCCTCAATGGCTGAATTACCTAACTCCATACCATTGATAAGACTCAACGAGGATCATCAACCAGTTAAGGATCAGTTGAGAGTTCCCAATGTTTGGAAGCCTCAACCTGCTGTAAAGAAGGTCTGGAGGCCCACAAGTAAAGTGTTTATAATAGGAGATTTCCAATAGCTATTGGGGGGTGGGGGGTGGGGGTATGCAATAGGATCAGTACAATGGTGATCCTGTACAAAACAACAATGCACCTCTTAAGGGAGGTGACAGTAGTAGCAATTAGGATGCTAGTGCTGATATAGGAAATATTGCGGTATGCAACAGGAACAAAACAATGGTGAATCGGTACAAAACATCAATGTCTCTCTATCTCGAACGACCTAACAGGAGCAATAATCATAATGCTATTGCTGATATAGGAAATGCTATATTAGAAGGTGGTTCTTTAGCTTTAAAATGTAATAACCATGCACCCGCACTACCATATACTAAGGAGAAATCATCTTTAAGTCCAGAGGTAATATCTGACTAGCCTAATCTTAGAACGCCTTAGGGGTCGTTTGGTTCTACTTCTATTTTTTTGTTATAGTTTTCAGTTTCAGTTTTCATTTTTTTGTTTATGTTTTTCTTTCAAATAAAAACAAAAATTTGTTTGGTTGTTAATGTAAATATAGTTATATTTTTATCACCGATAATGGTTACATTTTATATAAAACTTAAAGATAAATTATTTTAATTAAATAAATCTCTTATATAATATTTATTAACAAATTATTAATAAAATTATGTTATTTTAATAAAATAAATAATTTAAAATTCATATTTATTTATAAATTAATATTTATTTGAAATATATTTTAATTACTAAATCAAATTTTATTTGAATATTTATATATTTTAAATTTAATTATATAATTTAATTATAAAAATAAATAAAATTAAATTATCCATAATTTTATTGATAATTAATTTTAATTTATTAAATATATAAACATAATTTTGAATTAAATTATTCATATTTTTATTAAAAATAAATAATTAAATAATATATATTTAAATGATAGTAAATCATATTATGAAAAAAAAACAAAAACAAAAAACAAAAACTACTTTTTATGGTTTTCATAATTTTTGAAAATTGGACGAGATCAAAACCAAAAACAAAAATTAAAAGTTCAAAGAAACAATTTTTTTTTCTGAATTTGAAAACAAAAATAGAAAACCAAAAACAAAAATGGAAACAAACACCCCCTTAGCTATCAACCAACCAGAGAATGGAAACTAGATGTTTTGAATCTATCACCAGGAGTAGATCTAATTGGAAGAAGAAGACTCCTCTCCTGGACCCTATGCTATGAACATTCTTGCTTGGAATGTAAGGGGTGTCAATACCCTCGCCAAAAATCTTCTTGTAAGTAATTTGATTTTGTATAATAAGGTTCAAATTACTGATATTTTGGGTACTTGAATCAAAGAAGGAAATTACAACCTACTTAAGTATTTCTCAACTTATCAAAGAGAGATCACCAACCAAAATATTCACCTTAATGATAGATTAGTAATCCTCTTTAATCTTGTTTGATACTTCTGTTGTTTTTACACGTCTCATAATCATTTTTAAGTAGGTAATTCATCTGGACATCTTAGTGAGTCAGACTCTTTATCATTTCTTCATTTCATTTATGTATGCTTATAACACCTCTTATCAGAGGGATTTCTATTGGAATCAAATTAAGAACAAAGCACCCTCTATTAGAATTCCTTGGATCATCACAAGAGATTTTAAATCCATTCTTAAACTAGAAGAAGTTAAGGGTACAAGATATGTGGGAGTTCCATGTTCAAACCTTGGGGATTGTATTGAAGAGGCTCAACTTGTTGACATTCCAACAAGTGTTAATTTTTTTAAATGGAGTAATAAGCAATCTGGGCTGAATGTTATTAGGAAAAATTTAGATCGTGGTCTAAAATTGTAGCACCCTACTCTCACAAGACCTGAACCTGACGTCGATGGGTGATATCCGAGTCCGTGTCCCGCGAGGGTGGCGTTCTAA
Organism: Erythroxylum novogranatense; assembly: GCA_029891385.1. Taxonomy (NCBI): domain Eukaryota; kingdom Viridiplantae; phylum Streptophyta; class Magnoliopsida; order Malpighiales; family Erythroxylaceae; genus Erythroxylum; species Erythroxylum novogranatense. Next base: position 72,897,038 of record CM057225.1, read on the forward strand.
AACACTCAATCATTTAGAAATTGGTATATATTTTTTGAAACAACAACAAACACAATATGTGGAAATCGATACTCAATTTGGGCCCACATTCATTCATAAACATTTTCAATTAACACAAAACCATCAACAAAATTTTTAATAGCCATTTGGGCCCTTTCACAAATACAAAACACTTGAGTCATTTCGGAATACATTTTTGTACAAAAAGTTGCGGAATATAGAATTTAATACAAAATAGAGAAATGCACTGCAGACGCGAACTGATCCCGACCTCTATCCTTCACTTGAATGCTGTAGGTTTACTCCCGTTGGCTTAACGGGGTATTCTTCTGATCCTGAATTTTTTTTGCAAATTTTGGATGAGTTTTGCGAACTCAGTGAGTGACCATCATCGATGGCTCACCCAATCACATAACACATAAATCACATCATCACACATTTCACATTTCACATTTCACATTTAATACAATTTAATCACTTAATTAAGCATATGCAATGCACATGAGACCCACTTTTCATTTGTTATTTTGTTGTGATCGAGTGCTTATACTGTCCCTTAAAGGGCTCATTAAAAACTGTCCCATATAGGGCTCACTAAACGTTGAGTCTGAGGCTCTGAATCACTTTTGAGCTCGAGACTCATTTTCACTCGTTGAGCTTTAAACTCTGATCAGTGACTTCTCTGGTCACAACATCCATTATGTTTCATGCATTCATGACATGGAATGCATCAATTACATTTGCATATTCCTATTCACTCACATTGCCATATCATCGGACCTTAGTCTGGCATTCAACGTTAAAATTGAGAAAACCCTTTCATTCATATGCAATTGCATATTCAGAACACATTTATCATCAAATGAAGTACACTAAATTCATCTCATTCATATACAAATAATACTTCAATATCCCAATCAATCCAAAATCATCGGACCTTCTGTCCGAAAATCAACACAATCATTCACATTCATATGAGCATGCAGTAGTCAATCAATACAAAATTGCAAACAAAACAAACAATGAAATGAGACCATCTAGGTCTACTCATAGCATGCTCCAGGTTAGCATTCGCTTTCAATTTCTAGGAATGTCTGAATGTAGACACTTGACCTGCACAACCCATTTATGCAAGACACACATTGCGCACTCATCAATAGTTGCACACGTACAAATATTCATTTATGCACAATTGTAATAATGGACCATGTATAATGCATGCTCAATGAAAATCTCAGGCATATGTTCTAGAACAAATATTACGCTCATTCCCATTTCATAATTCATATGTGTCTAATTTAACTTAGCTTTACACTTCATTTGTACATAATCTTTCTAAATTCTCCTTTCAATCTTTACCTTTTGCATGTGTCTAGCTTATTCATAAGCTTACACCTTAAGAACACTTGGTTACCTTATATCATAACTCAAATTTTCATCATCTCTTTTCTAACCTCATATGATCTCAAAATATCTAGATTATCATCCAATAGGAATCCAATTGAAAATCCCATAATGCAAAAATCACTAAAATTGATTCTAGAATACTTAAACCAAAGCATTTTCTAAACTCCATAAACTAGAATCCTTACAAAAATCCAAAAGATTCAAAATGATCTTACCTTGATTCTTCACCAAATGAAGAGACCCTTAGCTCAAATAGAAACTCCTTTCTTTCTCTTCCTTTTTCTCTTCTTGGACAACTTCAAAATCTTTTTTGAAGACTAAGAAGAATTAAACCCTAACCCACTCTCTTCTTTTCTCTCAAACCACCAAACTCTCCTTCTCTTTCTCTCTCATTTTTGTTGTTCTCATCTACTTTTTTCCCTTCCATTCACGTGTTTCTACACCATTTATAGGCAAGACAACACTTCTTCTTCCAATTATGCCCTTAATGATTGAGAATTGTCCCATTTGCCCCTCTAATTTTGCCTTGTGTCTTTTATACTTAAGTGTCTTGCCAACATTACCCTTGAACATTCTAACATAACACTTTCTTCTAGAAGATGTCCCCCATTTTATTAAATTTCTAATGACATCAAAATCATTTAGTTCAGTTTAGTGATTCAAAAGATATACTTCAAACATTTTTGGACTACTCTTGTCCAAATCAATATACTAGGCACAACTTCCATATGAAATTTAAACATTTTAAATACTTAATTAGATTCCAAGTTCTCCATACCATTTGTAGCTCCATGTCTCTAGTTTACCAAAAATCAGAAATCATCTTATTTAGAGCTCTACACATCAAGATATCATAAAAATACTGAAGTATGTTCAGTAGAATAACATCAGTTCATGCTATTGAAGAATACATTCACTGTACCCATTCCATTTTTTCACTCAATATTTCTCAATTTGATTCCAAGGGCTATTATTTTTGGTAGAGATGTATAGAAATATCTTACGAGTACAATGGTTCAAGAATCAAGTCATTTGAGTGTCTGGAGAAGGAGTTATGACCAAAAGAATCCAATCTGCTTTTGTCCTCCATCAGACTGAACCTGTTTGGGGGAGCAGCTATAAGTTTCTCTAGAAATTTCTGATTAAGGAGTTCTTTGGATGGTTAGAAAGAGGACATCAATAGCTACAACTTTCATGAAGACCGTGAAGACAAATTCTATCTTCTGCATCTTCTTCCTTCTAACTTTTGTATCTTCTTTCCTTTACATCTTATTACTTTGCTTCCGTCTTACTTTGTTTCATCTTACTTTTGCTTCGTCTTACTTTTGTTTCGTCTTATTTTACTTCGTCTGTTGGACCCCGTTTTTGGAGCCTAACATCATACATGGAAGCACGGTGCTTGGTGCATGAGGGGAGGCCTTGGAGTTGATACATATAAGTTAAAAGAAGAAAGGAATCCCTCGGAAGCACAAGCATGTCATTGCAAGGCAGGATGTCTCGCCATGAAAACCTCTCGGGTAGCTACGTCGTGGCGAGCAATTAAGCCCTCGCTGCGGCGAGCGAAAACAATCCTCGCCGCGGCGAGTGAAACAACATTCGCCGCGGTGAACCCGCGCATGCAGCTTCGCCGCAGCGAGCATACGGCCTCGTCGCGGCGAACGCCTCCTTTGGCCCACAAAAAAGAAACCTGAAAATTTCTCATTTTATTAAATCAACCTAACCCACAACTTAACAACATACATTCAAGCAAACTTCTAAATGATTCAATGCGAAAGATTTGGAACAAAAACATCCATACCTCATTGTGACCAAAATATGAGTTTTACAAAGCTTTAATATCATTTCAAACCAAAGTACAACCTTTAAGTTCAAGAGCTAAAAAAATACAAAATACACTTGAACACATAAAACTTGAAATGTAACTAAAGCCTTGACTTCCAAAAGTATAACTTGAAAATACATAAATATGACAACTCGGAGTGATGCCATAACTCTTGACTTACTCAGTCTCTTGCTCATCACCTGAATGGGGGAGAATAGAGGGGGTGAGCTATAAAGCTCGTGCGAACATATTTATAATACAGAAATAAGCAAGACTATTTTCAAAAGATAACTCATTGCCGTGATACACTTTTGAAACCATAGTAATTGAGCATGTAAAAGTCAATATCTCGAAATGCTTGATTTTTAAACAATTCATGAGTAGAATTTAACACATGTATGCATGCAACATGATAACAGATCATAAGCACATAAGCATATCACAATGGTTTGGGTTAGTCTGGGTTCATGACGCACTACACATTCCCATCGAAATGGTCCTGCTTAGTCGTAGTTTCTTGTGGGAGTCCTTGTGGGGAGCTCTGTGCCACTAGCGGGCAGGCGGGAGAAGCCTTTACATGGGTCAACGTGCACGTGACGGTTCTTGAGGGACTACCACAAACCCACATAACATGAATGGTTCAAAATATTGTAAACTTGTTGCCAAACTGGCACTTGCTTGTAAACTTGCTTTTTATGAACTTGATATCCTTGTATAAATCATTTCGGAGAACATGATTTCATGTGCATGTATTCTTTGAAAAGAGAAACCCTTTTTGAAGCCTTTTTCATCAATCATGAATGCAAATCAATAGCAAAAACATAATCATTTCACAATAGCAAATAAGGCAACATTGATGACGCAATTTAAATCATTAACTCTTTCTTGATTTCAACAAAATAATGAGTTCCTTGCTTATAAGCTTGCCTAGGAATGTCTTTCCTCTTGTTCCTCTTGCCTCACTTGATTTCCTTAATCAATAACCAAAATTCCAAACAATTTGGTGTAGAAAATCGAAAAGTCATACTTTAACAATTCGAACTATAACTAAAGCTGAAACAAAAATTCTATGCTTAACTTCCATCCAACTTCCATCCAAAATTTCATATCCTTAGAGACTGATTTAGAACTTCATCCCTTCACAAAACTTCCATCTCACTGCGACGTACACTCCTTCGCACGCCGGGCCTTGCACATGAGCACGTCGCAACGTGCGAGCTCAGAAAACTCTCCCGAAACTTGATTTTTCCACATTCTTCATCCACAATCCTCCCATATTGCAAAAATGACATATCTAAACCTTAGTTCATGACTTTAACTCCAGTTCTAAACTCATTACAAACTTAAAACAATCACAAACACAAGAAGATCATCAACCCAAAGAGATTTTACCATTTGTTTTCCATAAACTTCTAACAACCAAATCCTACACATGCTAAGCTATTTTAGGGTTTCATCCAACCCAAATAAGAAGAAATAAGCTTATACTTACCAGATGAAGCTTCAATTCCTTTGAAATCCTCCAGAATTGCAAAACCCTATTTTCTCTTCTTCTCCCTTAAGCCACCAACGACACTCTCTTCTTTCTCCCTTCACTTTCACTCCTTCTTTTTCTAATTCTTTCACTTAAGCCTTAATGGATGAACAAGGACCAATTTTCCCCTCTATGTAAAGCCTTAGCCTCTCCAACTTAAGTGATCTTCCCATATTGCCCTTATACATTTTTACTCTTTCATTTTCACTTACACCGTACTATACTTAAATTAATCTATATTTTCCATCAATACTTCTAATTCAACCACACTAAATAATAAATCACACAATCATAATCAATTCATACTTAATAAAATCAATAAAAATTTGGGGCCCAACATTGTCTTACTTTTTCTTTGTCTTACTTTGCTTCGTCTTACTTTTGCTTCGTCTTACTTTGTTTCGTCTTACTTTTGCTTCGTCTTACTTTGCTTCGTCTTACTTTTTCTTAGTCTTACTTTTGCTTCGTCTTACTTTGTTTCGTCTTACTTTTGCTTCGTCTTACTTTGCTTCGTCTTACTTTTGCTTTGTCTTAGTTTTGCTTTGTCTTATTTTTGTATCTCCACATATAAAGATCATAACTTTCTCCGCAAGAAGATGCCAAAAGTTCCATACTATATACTGCTAGAAAGATAAGAGAAAGATCTACAACTCTCAAGAAGGTAACTTTGCCAGAATCTATCTAGATTAATCCATATTTTCTCCCGAAGTCAGAACACGAATTTTACATTCAGCTCCCAATGTACTGCACCCAGTTCCCAACTTCATGAAATTTTGAGACTCTTAGAGACAAAATTGAAATTTGATGTCTTCATACAAAATATAGCCATATATCTCTAGGTTAATCCAAATTAAGAGTCATCTTATTTGGACAACTAGAAAAAACGTTGTAGCTAAAAGACTGAAGCACACTCAGTGAACATTTTTCGGATCACTACCAATTTTGTTTCCAAATCTTTCCTTATCACAACTCATACCAAGATCACTCTCTCTACTCCCTCTACTTCTCCTTTTCAATAAAATCACATTTAAAAACAATCATACTCGGAAGTTGTCAATGAATGCATGTACACTTTTTTTTGCAAAGATTCAATATTTATGTGCATATATGCTAACATTATGCATGAGCAAGAAAAATGCATTTCCTTAATCTCTCTTTGAGCTCACATGTACTGAAATTTCGGGTCCTAACCCTTAATATGTGGACGAGATGTTACAATGCTCCCCCTTAATAAATTTCATCCCCAAAATTCTCATCTGATTGATCAATATGGTAGAGGTATTAATTTCTCATATGCTTCTTCATTTCCTATATACTTCATCAGATACCCTTCCAAATGACTACAACTGATAACTCAATAGGTCCTTCAATCCTTGATTTAGTTATCACACTATCTTGACTATTTCATGGGTATATTTCAGATTACTCACCAACTTTTACTTCGTATGTTGTCAATCTATCTCTATTGATCATACCATTATTTCTTAACCTATTCACATATCACATATTATTAATCTAAAACCTCTTTCACCAGTAACACTAACTCATAATAATTTTCATACAGACCAATTCATAATAGCTTAACTTATCCTTTCTCCAAATCTGGGCACACCTTGCTAAGGTGGTACTCCCAAAAATACTTTATCTCTCCTTTGACAATTCACTTCTCTTTAGTGTTAATCCACTTACCTCATTTATCTTTCACGAGTCACTTTACTCTTATTTATGATTCATCTTACTCACTAACTATATCTCACATTTATTATGGCCTTATACCATTTTAGGCCCTCTTTATCTCAATGTAAGGGTGAAGGACCACCTTTCTGTCATATAATGCCCCATATCGCTTCTAATGATACCACTATGATCACAATTGTAATGCCTGCAATCAATTTGAATTATACCTCAATCTCATCTTCCTATGAACCCAAAAATATAAGCTTCAAGCATATTCCCAACAGTTAAAACTGTTGGTAGTTCAAACATTCAACCACTTGTTTCCACATCCTTAGTAGCTAAAATACAATCTTAGCATATTCCTACTAGGATGTTTATCTTAGGTTGTTACTTAGGCTTCTCTAACAATTTCTTTACTCAATAATCTTTATCGGGTACACATACTTATTATTTCAATCACCACATATCATTCGTCCAATTCACTCAACATTTTGCACTCTTCATTACACTAGATTTGATAACCTCAATATCTGACTTTGCACTATTTCATTTTAAAATTGTCTGTTCGAAGTGTCAGATTACACGCCACCTTTATCAGTATAGCACTCATTTATACATTTCTTTCAAACTCAATAATTTCCTCAAACTTACATAATTTTTTACATTCCATAAATGAATTTGCACATCTAATGTCTCAAAGATCTCAAAGCCATTTCTATCATAGCAATTCTAAACCATGTATCAAAATCAACTCATATGACCTTCATTGTGCCATGCATATCAAAAACCACTTTTTAATATTACAACAGATTACATCTTAATCTCTGATGCGAAACTTCATTATGTACTGCATAATCTCAAAATCCAAATGATATTATTATCATCAGTGTCATATTCCTCAATTATTCAAAATGTCCCTTTTTACTTTTCAAACACACTCAAAATATCATCTATGATCACAATCAATAATTAATACAATTTTGCTTGTATCACTCAAATCTTCAATATTATAATGCCATTAAGGTATCATTAACTCCAACAGATATCACTCAAAATTTTCCTTATGTTAATTTCTTGCAATTCCTTAGGTGACTAATTCCTCAATGAAAGTAATAGTGTCTCATGTCATTTTTAGTCTCCCACTTGACTTCTTGTCTCTAATGATTTTCTCTTTTCATTTGATTTCCTTTAATTCACATCAACTTACTGAAATGCCTATTCATTCGTACTAGTTCCTCTACGCATTTCAATTTATTTATGTGCTTCACTTTGTGTGTTGGTATTACATTCCTCATATTCGATTTGGATCTCTCGGACATATTCACTTCGAATATAAGGTGGACCTATATTCTCCTCACATTTGTAATAGTGTCACCTTGAATTTTAAAAATCCACTCACGTAATTGGATACTTTACATCAAACAAAATGCATACACTCTTAGTAGTATATTCCACTTCTTATGCCTGAGTCTATGCTTGGAATATGACTCCATTATTCACTTTTGACTTATTACATATTCATTTCCGATTTGTTTCTTCATTGATCACTCTTAAATTGAATTGTCTGATCAACTTAACTCAATTTAGGGAAATGCTTCTTTGAAAAAAGATTTCTTGCTACAATCATCGATACTGTTAATGAAATCCTTATCAATAAACTCTTTTCCATAATTATGCATCAGTCATTCTTAATACCTCGAGAAGATCAATTTAAACTGTGCATCATGTAGCGCCCCCTTACCGTAGAGTATACACCGGGACACCCGTAGGTCATACCGATATATACCCTATGATGAGGGTGCACTACGATACGATCAATTTATACACCTCATGGAATCAATATAATAAAGCAGTAAGATCACATTCACTAAATTTTAAAACCAAAAGACTTCTCATTTCATTTCGTAGAAACCACAAGTACATAATTCTGTCATAATTACAACTGTACGGATCCAAAAGAACTAACACAACTCCTAGATAGGTCATCCACAAAATATCCCAAAAGATCCCAGCTGACCAACCTGTGGGCCATGCTCCTCTCGCCGGCACCCACACAGCAGAAAAAAAGTCTCACTATTTGGAGCTAGGAGTCACACTATCACTGTCCTGAAAAATAGTTGCAATTTTGGATGAGTTTGCGAACTCAATGAGTAACCATCATCGATGGTTCACTCAATTCATGCATTACGCAAAATTGCGTACAAAACAACACAATATCATATTCAGAATCACAGTCATAAATTTACTCAACAATTATCACACATTTGCCGTTAACCAATTACAAACTCACAGCACAATCACATACTGAATGCATAATGATTTTCATTTCATTTTAGTGTTGGATCAAGCGCCAAGATATCCCATTTCTGGGCACATCACACATCACACAGAAATCGCATTTTCGGGGGTAGGAGAGCCCTCTGGGTATGCACTACTGCCCACGCGCACTAGGGATAGGAGAGCCCTCCGGGTATGCACTATTCCCTTTTCACAATTTCACAATAGATGAGCATATAGCTCCGATCAGAATGGGCTCAGAATGGGCCCCAGTCACAACTGTCAATTACCGATTTCTATTCATGCCTAGCATGCATTCACAATTCATAATAACATACTCATGCAAAACACGTAATCGTATGCACAGATAGATCACACAAGCAATTTAAGAGTAGAAAAATGGAAGGAAGCAAAGTCAAGAAGATGATCCACGAAGAGAAGAAGAAGATCAACTCAAATTTCTTTAAAGGCAAAGGAGTAATCGTGGAAGACAAATTTCAAAGGGAATAGGTTTATATATTAGAGGATTAAGGCTTGTTTGGCAAATGAAATTGTCACAAGTCCAATCCGAACAGCCTCGATCCAATTTCTAATTCTAATTTCTCCCGAATTCCAATAGTTCCTACCCTAATTCCTCAAATCATAATTCAAATTACCTCATATAAAATTTCAATCACATTCGGAACCAGAATCAAAATTAATCAGTCACTACGCCATCTTTCCGGTCCGGACCCGTTACTCTAAAAACCCCAGAAAAATTCCTATAAATCCTCAGAATTAGAAAACATCTAATCACATACTCAAATTTTCTATTCTCAATTCCTAAATTCAATTTTATACTCCAATTCACTAAGCAAAGCACAGTTAACCTTAATCACAAAATCTCCAATTTCACAAATAAGTCTGAATCATCATACATGCATGTACATACATATGCTTATGCAATTGCAAACTTTTATCACTAATGTAGAGGCTATGAATGCATATGCAAAAATACGTATGCAAAATACGTATGAGATGAACTGTACCCATCCCATCGGTGATGGAATGTTATAATTCTCCCCTCCTAACAAAAATTTCGTCTCGAAATTTTCTTACCTGACTGATCGAACAAGTGAGGATACTGCCTCCTCATGTGCTCCTCAGTCTCCCAAGTTGCCTCATTTGATGAGTGGTTCTTCCAAAAGACTTTCACCAATGGAATCACCCTGCTCCGCAATTGCTTGACCCGCGATCCAATAATCTGCACCGGCTCCTCAACATAACTCAGATCACTAGCTATCTCAATCTCCTAAGCCGGAATCACATGAGTCGGGTCAGATCGATATCTCCGGAGCATGCTCACATGAAACACATCGTGCAACTGAGACATCTCCCTCGGCAAAGCTAATCTGTAGGCCAACGGTCCAATCCTCTCAGTAATCTCATACGGACCGATATACCGAGGACTCAACTTGCCCTTACGGCCAAATCTGAGAACTCCTCTCCACGGAGACACTCTGAGGAACACCCTATCACCTACAACATACTCCATCTCTCTCGATCTTCGATCCACATAACTCTTCGCTCGTCTTGAGCACCTTGATGCGACTCAATCACCAGCACTTATCAACAAAGTCTGGATCAACTTGGGAACCTCTAACATCCTCATACCCTCTTCATCCCAGTAAAGAGGGGATCGGCACTGTCTCCCATATAACACCTCATACGGTGTCATACCAATGTTTGCTCTGCATCGATTATTATATGCAAACTCTACCAGAGGCAACATCGATCCCATGCACCTCGTAACTCCAATACACGGGCTCTCAACATATCCTCAACACCGAATAGTCCTCTCACTCGCCCATCCATGCGAGGATGAAACGCAGGTCAAGTTCAATCTCATACCCATAGTCGACTACAAACTCCTCCGTAACCTCGGTAAACACGGGATCCCTATCGACACTATTGATATCGGGACCCGTGCAAATAACTATCTACGCCACATACTTCGGCCAACTGATCGAGGGTATTGCTCTCCCTCACTGGCAAGAAGTGAGCCGATTTAGTCAACCGGTCTACTATAACCCAGATAGCATCACACTGCCTCGGCGTTCTAGGCAACCCCATAATGAAATCCATCGTAATTCGCTCCCATTTCCACTCCGGAATGGGCAACGAATGCAATCTCCCAATCGAGCTCGGTGCTCACCTTAACTCGGCTTGCACGCGGACATCGAGAAACATACTCCGCCACCTGCCTCTTCATACCTGACCACCAGAAATGCAACTTAAGAGTGCGATACATCTTGGTGACACCAGGATGCATGGCATAAGCAGCCAAATGAGCCTCCTCTAGAATCTCCTGCCTCAGATCATCTACATCTGGAACACATAACCTCTGGCCCATCCATAAAGTACCATCTCTCAGCTCAAACTCAGAAAGCCATCCAGATCTGACCCTATCAATCAATCTCACCATCACTGGATCCCGATCCTGCACTCTCCTAATCCGATCATGCACATCGGCTGAGAGCCTCAAAGTAGCAATCGAGCTCCATCCTCGACTCAAATCTATCTCACATTAAGAGCTCTCAACTGAACCAAGCACGGTAACCTCGAAGCCTGAATCTGAGTTGCACTACCATGCGATCTCCTACTCAACGCATCAGCCACCACATTAGCCTTCCCTCGGTGGTACTCAATAGTCAACAGAATCCTTAAGCAACTCTAACCATCTCCTCTTCCTCGATTCACTCTCGACTCAACAAGACCTCAAGTCTTGATGATCGGTGAAGATCCGAACGCCTCCCATACAAATAATGTCTCCAGATCTTCAAAGCAAACACAAATGTCTTCTAACTCCAAGTCATGCACAGATAATTAATCTCACGTGCTCTCACTATCTCGAGGCATACGCTTATAACTCTCCCATGATGCATCAAGACACGCGGCTAAACCTGCCGCGAAGCATCATCAAGACCTCGAAACCTCCCGCCCAGATGGCGGGCTAACACCGCGTCGTAGTCAACCGATGTATCAACTCCTCAAAACTCCTCTGGCACTCATCTGTCCATCCGAAGGCCACACTCTTCCTCAGAAGTTTCACAAAGGGCCGAGATCACAGAAAACCCCTCGACAAACCTCCGGTAATATCCTGCTAGATCGAGGAAACTCCTCAACTCTGACACATTCCTCGGAATCTCCCAACTCCTCACTGCCTCAATCTTGTGAGGATCCACCCGGATACCCTCACCAGACACGATGTGGCCTAGAAACACCACCTCATCCAGCCAAAATTTACACTTAGAGAATTTGGCATACAGCTGCCTATCCCTCATAATCTGCAGCACTATCCTCAGATGCTCCGCATGCTCCTGCCTACTCCTCGAGTATACCAAAATATCATCGATAAATACAATAACAAACTGATCCAGGTAGGGATGAAAGACTTTATTCATCAAAGCCATGAAGGCTACCGGGGCATTAGTCAACCCGAACGGCATCACTAAGAACTCGAAATGCCCATACCTGCTCCTGAAAGCACTCTTAGGCACATCGGCCTCTACGATCCTCAACTGATAGTATCCGGATCTCAAATCCAACTTGGTAAACACCTGAGCTCCCTACAACTAATCAAAGAGATCATCGATCCTAGGCAGTGGGTACTTATTCTTAACTGTAACCCGATTCAGCTGCCTATAATCGATGCACAGCCTCATAGTCCCGTCCTTCTTCTTCACAAACAACACCGGAGCTCCCCACGGCGAAACACTCGGCCTGATGAACCCCTTATCCAACAATTCCTGCAATGAGCCTTAAGCTCCCTCGCCCACACGGTGCCATCCTATACGGAGGTATCGATATAGAGCAAGACTGAATGAGGTCTATCTCAAACTCGTCTCTCGATCCGTGGCAAACCCAGAACTCCTCGAAACACATCCGAAATTCCCGATCACGGAACCTCCCCGCAAAATCTGTTACACTGAATCCACTACATGCGCCAAATAGGCCTCACAACCCCTCGATCAACCTCAGAGCACTCATAAACGAGATCATCCTGGCTGGCACTGCCTGACTAACACCTCAAAAAATAGCCCTAGGCTGACCAGGAGACTCCAACACGACCTCCTTAGTAAAACAATCCATAATAGCCCTATGGGCAGTAAGCCAATCCATCCCCAAAATCAAATCTATCTCTCGAAGGGGCAACACAATCAGGTCTGCACTCAATACCGTGAATCAACCCGAATCGAACACCCTTGCGCACCTCTCCCAAAATCAGAGTACTACTGAGGCGCACTCACCTCTAGCCCACATCGCAACATCTCCCTATCCACATGCAATCTACATGCCACATGCGGTGCAATAAAAGAATGCGTGGACCCTGGATCTATCAATGCATAAACATCAAAGCCAGAGATCAGAAGCAAACCTGCAACCACATTAGGAGAATCCTGGGCCTCCTGCCTGGTCATGGCATAGACCCTAGCCTGGGACTGTGGCCGACTGCCACGACTCTCGATCCCCACGAAGGAATCTCCAGCTCTACCTCGGGCTCTACCTTGGCCCCTGAATCCAGTCCACCATCATGCTCACAGACTGTCGTCTTCTACTGGCCTCCCACTCAAGCAGTCGAGCTCCCAAAATCTCTGGGCGGTGCGGATCCGATGCTCAATAGAGCCACATCTCAGACAAGCTCCAGTAAACCTCCAGCACTCTCCACTATGCCTCCTCTCACAAAATTCACACAACGGAGGAAGCTGGCCAGAACCTCTACCACTACCACTACTACTGCCAGACTGCCCAAATCTCCCTCTCAATGTAACTGATCGCCTGGGACCTTCCAAAATCTGAACTCGCTCAAGGCTCGCTAAAGCTCCTACCAGAGCGCCTCGATCACACCGGATCTCTTGCTCCTAGATCCTGTCCGGCTCAACCCGACTGCCTCAAGAGTCGCTTAATCCTCACTGCACTGCTCTCACCCACAAAGGTGTCCATATCAGACCAGGCTAACCTAGTACGAATCTCCAGATTAAGCCCTCCCTCAAATCTCCGGCACCTATCTGCCTCAGAGGAAATCAAAACAGAAGCATATGCCAACAGCTCATTAAACCTGACCTCATAATCGGCCACTGCCATGGACCCCTGTCTCAAATCTAAGAACTCCTGCATCTTCATCTCCATATATACCTTGGGCGTATAATTATCCCGAAAAGCTCTTAGAAAATCTACCCAAGTCAAAACACAAGGTCCGTGGAACTACTCGACAGTCTTCCACCACCGATATCTTTGGACCTCAAGCAACGAGACAAAGATAATCAAAACGCTTATTGGGGTCACAGTCCATCTGATCGAGGACTCGCTCGATCCTCTCTAACCACCCTCACCTCAAGCAGGTCTCAGGCCATAGAAATCCACGACCCACCACGCAGACGATCATACCTCCTTTCCCGTCTCATGGGAACTATAGGAAGCTGCTCCTCATACAAAGGCACAGAAGACTCCCTACTCGCTCCGATTGATCCTTGGTCAGCTGAGTGATCTACCTGATCACCAAAAACGGATGACCTACAACAAAACCGCAAACTTGATCAATTTCTGCTTTTCTTATAAGGATTCAAGCCTAAGATACTCTATGCCCAAAATATGCCAAACTATGCTCTGATACCACCAATGTAGCGCCCCCTTACCGTAGAGTATACACCGGGGCGCCCGTAGGTCATACCGATACATACCCTACGATGAGGGTGCACTACGATACGATCAATTTATACACCTCATGGAATCAATATAATAAAGCAGTAAGATCACATTCACTAAATTTTAAAACCAAAAGACTTCTCATTTCATTTCGTAGAAACCACAAGTACATAATTCTGTCATAATTACAACTGTACGGATCCAAAAGAACTAACACAACTCCTAGATAGGTCATCCACAAAATATCCCAAAAGATCCCAGCTGACCAACCTGTGGGCCATGCTCCTCTCACCGGCACCCACACAGCAGAAAAAAAGTCTCACTATTTGGAGCTAGGAGTCACACTATCACTGTCCTGAAAAATAGTTGCAATTTTGGATGAGTTTGCGAACTCAATGAGTAACCATCATCGATAGTTCACTCAATTCATGCATTACGCAAAATTGCGCATAAAACAACACAATATCATATTCGTAATCACACCATAAATTTACTCAACAATTATCACACATTTGTCGTTAACCAATTGCAAACTCACAGCACAATCACATACTGAATGCATAATGATTTTCATTTCATTTTAGTGTTGTGGATCAAGGCCAAGATATCACATTTCAAGCACATCACACATCACACGTAAATCGCGTTTCAGGGTAGGAGAGCCCTCGGTATGCACTACGCCCACGCCACTAAGGATAGGAGAGCCCTCCTGGTATGCACTATTCCTTTTTCACAATTTCACAATAGATGAGCATATAGCTCCGATCAGAATGGGCTCCAGTCACAACTGTCAATTACCGATTTCTATTCATGCCTAGTATGCATTCACAATTCATAATAACATACTCATGCGAAACACGTAATCATATGCACAGATAGATCACACAAGCAATTTAAGAGTAGAAAAATGGAAGGAAGCAAAGTCAAGAAGATGATCCATGAAGAGAAGAAGAAGATCAACTCAAATTTCTTTAAAGGCAAAGGAGTAATCGTGGAAGACAAATTTCAAAGGGAATAGGTTTATATATTAGAGGATTAAGGCTTGTTTGGCAAATGAAATTGTCACAAGTCCAATCTGAACAGCCTCGATCCAATTTCTAATTCTAATTTCTCCCGAATTCCAATAGTTCCTACCCTAATTCCTCAAATCATAATTCAAATTAACTCATATAAAATTTCAATCACATTCGGAACCGGAATCAAAATTAATCAATTACTACGCCATTTTTCCGGTCCGGACCCGTTACTCTAAAAACCCCAGAAAAATTCCTATAAATCCTCAGAATTAGAAAACATCAATCACATACTCAAATTTTCTATTCTCAATTCCTAAATTCAATTTTATACTCCAATTCACTAAGCAAAGCATAGTTAACCTTAATCACAAAATCTCCAATTTCACAGTCAAGTCAGAAATCTGTCATACATGCATGTACATACATATGCTTATGCAATTGCAAACTTTTATCACTAATGTAGAGGCTATGAATGCATATGCAAAAATACGTATGCAAAATACGTATGAGATGAAATGTACCCATCCCATCGGTGACGGGATGTTACACATCATATCTCAATAAGATCAATTTATGCCATAGTTTACAAGATCGGAACATCCCTTGTAATGAGGCTCTGTGAGGCACTAAAGAATTTCATTTACTTTAATATCTTGGCATATATCACCAAAATCATTACACCTTATCTGGAGATGTATTTATGTCAATTCTCCAATTAATAGCTTATGCTCAAGATACTTTAATCCCATTTAATTGTATACAACTCTTCTCCTTTTGTGTTAGTCCTTGATTGTGGGGATTATGCCATACGCGTGTCCTTCTTCTCTTTCCTCAATTCATCACATATGATAACATCATTAACAATCTCAATTCCTTCCCAATCAGTCACTACAAGTACTCTCACGTCCTACTCTAACTCATCTTGAACTTTGAACTATAGGAACTATAATTAGCACTTATTTAATAAGTCACCGATTGCTTCCTATATCATCTCCATGCATATTATACACATATGCTTAATATTCTCACTTATCATGGTGATCCCACCATCAGTTGTGCGCTCACAATGGTAAATCAACCTAACTCAACAATTTTTTCATATCTTGCTCATCATCTCATCTTCCAATTGTCATTTATTTCATCTCACACATCTATATTCTCAATCAATTTATAATTGTAGGGGCATAACCCATATGAAGCGTAAATCTCCATTCCACAGATATATTCTCATACTGAACCATAAACTCTTATATCAGTAATCAAACAACCATTCTAAGTCCAAGTTCAACCTTTCAAGGTCATATCAACTTGGCTTATTTCTACTTACATCCTTACATATTTTTTTTCAAAAAATCCTTGATAGTGTATTCACTTTTATATCACCTTCGAGGACATAACACCGGAACGTAATATAGATTTCATATTCAATGGTACATCTACCGATACAAATACACTGAATCTTTATCTGTTATATCTAACCATATACTATTTCTTATTTTTAGCTATCCTTCAACTTTCCTCCTCGCTCATTCTTGCCAAAAATCCTATCTTATAAGAATTTCTAACTTTCCCCTAATATCTTCTTATACCGAGTTACAAACTCTTATACTAATACTCACATAACCATTTCGGTTCCAAATTCATCCTTTTATGATCATAAAAATTTTATGATTTCATTTCATTCTGTCTGTGCACTTTAGTCTCCTCATGTCTACTCATATTCTCACTTTCCATAATCAATCCAAGACAATATATCGATTCACACTTATATCACCTTCAAAGGATATGTCACGTTCAAGGATATGTACCCCTCGTGGTGGACTCTTATCTATCATACAAAACCAGATACTATTTTTCATTTCCATAATGTCCATAAACCTTTATTTTCTCACATTCTGTCAGATAATCATTTTTATCAATGCTCCTAACAACTCAGACTCTTAAGGAAATGCTTATGCATGTGACTCATACTGGGGATCAGTTGCCGCTGTCTGCTATGACCAGACTAATATGCATATAATTTGACACAGATCTCAGAATGCCCATATAAGATAGTATTTGGCTCTTATACTACGTAAATGTAGCACCCCACTCTCACAAGACCCGAAATCGACGTCGATGGGTGATATCCGAGCCCATGTCCCACGAGGGTGGCATGCTAAAACACTCAATCATTTAGAAATCGGTATAATTTTTTTTGAAACAACAACAAACACAATATGTGGAAATCGATACTCAATTTGGGCCCACATTCATTCATAAACATTTTCAATTAACACAAAACCATCAACAAAATTTTCAATAGCCATTTGGGCCCTTTCACAAATACAAAACACTTGAGTCATTTCGAAATAAATTTTTATACAAAAAGTTGCAAAATATACAATTCAATACAAAATAGAGAAATGCAATGCAAACGCGAACTGATCCCGACCTTTATCCTTCACTTAAATGCTGTAGGTATACTCCCGTTGGCCTAACAGGGTATTCTTTTGATCCTGAAAAATATTCGCAAATTTTAGGTGAGTTTTACAAACTCAGTGAGTGACCATCATCGATGGCTCACCCAATCACATAACACATAAATCACATCATCACACATTTCACACTTCATATTCAATACAATTTAATCACTTAATTAAGCAGATGCAGTGCACATGAGACCCACTTTTCATTTGTTATTTTATTATGATCGAGTGCTTATACTGTCCCTTAAAGGGCTCATTGATAACTGTCCCATATAGGGCTCATTACAGATTGAGCATGAGGTTTTGAATCACTTTTGAGCTCGAGGCTCATGTTCATTCGTTGAGCTTTAAGCTCTGATCGGTGGCTTCTCTGGTCACAACATCCATTATGTTTCATGCATTCATGACGTGGAATGCATCAATTACATTTGCATATTCCTATTCACTCACATTGCCATATCATCAGACCTTAGTCTGACATTCAACGTTAAAATTGAGAAAACCCTTTCATTCATATGCAATTGCATATTCAGAACACATTTATCATCAAATGAGGTACACTTAGTTTATCTCGTTCACTTACAAGTAACACTTCAATATCCCAATCAATCCACAACCATCAGACCTTTTGTCTGGAAATCAACACAATCATTCACATTCATATGAGCATGCAGTAGCCAATCAATACAAAATTGCAAACAAAACAAACAATGAAATGAGACCATCTAGGTCTACTCACAGCACGCTCCAGGTTAGCATCGCTTTCAATTTCTAGGAACTCCTGAATGCGGACACTTGACCGGCACAACCCATTTATGCAAGACACACATTGTGCACTCATTAATAATTACACACGTAAAAACATTCATTTATGCACAATTGTAATAATGGACCATGTATAATTCATGCTCAATGACAATCCCGCGCATATGTTCTAGAACACATATTACGCTCATTCTCATTTCATAATTCATATGTGTCTAATTTAACTTAGCTTTACACTTCATTTGAATATAATCTTTGTAAATTCTCCTTTCAATCTTTACCTTTTGCATGTGTCTAGCTTATTCATAAGCTTACACCTCAAGAACACTTGGTTACCTTATATCATAACTCAATTTCTCATCATCTCTTTTCTAACCTCATATGATCTCAAAATATCCAGATTATCATCCAATAGGAATCCAATTGAAAATTCCATAATGCAAAAATCACTAAAATTGATTCTAGAATACTTAAATCCAAGCATTTTCTAAACTCCATGAACTAGAATCCTTCCAAAAATCCAAAAGTTTCAAAATGATCTTACCTTGATTCTTCACTAAATGAAGAGAACCTTATCTCAAATGGAAACTCCTTTCTTCCTCTTCCTTTTTCTCTTCTTGGACAGCTTCAAAATCTTTCTTGAAGACTAAGGAGAATTAAACCCTAACCCACTCTCTTCTTTTCTCTCAAACCACCAAACTCTCCTTCTCTTTCTCCCTCATTTTTGTTGTTCTCATCTACTTTTTTTCCTTCCATTCACGTGTTTCTACTCCATTTATAGGCAAGACAACACTTCTTCTTCCAATTATGCCCTTAATGATTGAGAATTGTCCCATTTGTCCCTCCAATTTTTCCTTGTGTCTTTTATACTTAAGTTTCTTGCCAACAATACCCTTGAACATTCTAACATAACACTTTCTTCTAGAAGATGTCCCCCATTTTCTTAAATTTCTAATGAAATCAAAATCATTCAGTTCGGTTTAGTGATTCAAAAGATATACTTCAAACATTTTTGGACTACTCTTGTCCAAATCAATGTACTATACACAACTTCCATATGAAATTTAAACATTTAGAGACTGAATTAGATTTCAAGTTCTTCATACCATTTGTAGCTCCATGTCTCTCATTTACCAAAAATCAAAAATTATCTTATTTGGAGCTCTACAGATCAAGATATCATCAAAATACTGAAGTATGTTTAGTAGAATAACATCAATTCATACTATTGAAGAATACACTCACTGTACCCATTCCACTTTTTCACTCAATCTTTCTCAATTTGATTCCAAGAGCTATGATTTTTTTAGAGATGTAGAGAAATATCTTACGAGTCCAATGGTTCAAGAATCAACTCATTTGGGTGTCTAGAGAAGGAGTTATGACCAAAAGAATCCAATCTGTTTTTGTCCTCCATCAGACTGAACCTGTTTCGGGGAACAGCTATAAGTTTCTCTAGAAATTTTTTATTAAGGCATTCTTTCGATGGTTCAAAAGAGGACATAAAGAGCTACAATTTTTATGAAGACTTTGAAGACAAATTCTATCTTCTGCACCTTCTTCCTTCTAACTTTTGTATCTTCTTTCCTTTGCATCTTCTTACTTTGCTTCCGTCTTACTTTGCTTCGTCTTACTTCTGCTTCGTCTTACTTCTGCTTCATCTTACTTTGCTTCATCTTTCTTTTGCTTCGTCTTACTTTTTCTTTGTCTTACTCTGCTTTGTCTTACTTTTGCTTCGTCTTACCTTTCCTTCGTCTTACTTTTCTTTGTCTTACTTTTTCTTTGTCTTACTTTTGCTTCATCTTACTTTTGCTTCCTTTTACTTTTGTTTCGTTTTACTTTATTTCATATTACTTTTGCTTCGTCTTACTTTACTTCGTCTTACTTTTGCTTCATCTTACTTTTGTTTCGTCTTACTTTTGCTTCATCTTACTTTTGTTTCGTCTTACTTTGCTTCATCTTACTTTGCTTCATCTTACTTTTGTTTCGTCCTACTTTTGTTTCGTCTTACTTTGCTTCATCTTACTTTGCTTCATCTTACTTTTGTTTCGTCTTACTTTTGCTTCGTCTTACTTTTATATCTCCACATATAAAGATCATAACTTTCAACTCAGATGTCCAAAAATTCCATACTATATACCATTGGAAAGATAAGAGAAATATCTACAACTCTCAAGAAGGAAACTTTGCAAAATCTATTTAGATTAATCCAGATTTTCTCCCAAAATCAGAACATGAATTTTACATTCAACTCTCAATGTACTACACCCAGTTCTCAACTTCATGAAAATTTGAGACTCTTAGAGGTAGAATTGAAATTCAATGTCTTCATAAAAAATGTAGCCATATATCTCTAGGTTAATCCAAATCAAGATTCATCTCGTTTGGACAACTAGAGAAAACATTGTGGCTAAAAGACTGAAGCACACTCAATGAACATTTTCTAGATCACTACCAATTTTGTTTCCAAATCTTTCCTTATCACAACTCATAGCAAGATCACTCTCTCTACTCCCTCTAGTTCTCCTTTTCAATAAAATCACATTTAAAAATAATCATACCCAGAAGTTGTCAATGAATGCATGTACACTTTTTTTTTTGCAAATATTCAATATTTATGTGCATATATGCTAACATTATGCATGTCTAGAAAAATACATTTCCTTAATATCTTTTTAAACTCACATGTACTGAAATTTCAAGTCCTAACCTTTAATATGGGGACGGGATATTACAAAAATGGATGATGGATTTCCTAAATGCTTTTCCACTTACATTGAAGCAGTTTCTCTAATCATAGACATATTATTACTTAAATTTTTGCAATTAACCGTAAGAAACCTTTCAAGTGTAATGATTTCTTGATTGATCTAGTTGGTTTTGAAGATGCTATCTGGAATGCATTGAAAGTAAAATTGTTTGGCTCTAAACAATATATTCTTTTGATAAAACTAAATCTCATTAAGTTGGAATTAAAGGTTCTATTCAAAAACAATGTTGGTAATACACACCATCTATTGAACTCTACTAAGAGCTATTTGGATAACATTAAATAGTAGCTTTACAATAAATTTAGGTCAATCCAACTATAGAAAATGGAGAGAGTGGCTTTATATAATTATTTGAAGGCCCTTTGGTTTCATTATTCACTAATGAAGCAAAGATCAAAACTGTAATGGATAAAAAACGGAGATAGAAACACTACTATTTTCCACAGATCCGTCATTACTAGAAGAGATGTTAGTAATATAGTGCCTCTTGAATTGGAAATTGTTCAGATGAATTCACAAGCTGATTTGCTTTTAGTGCCTCTTCTTCAAAACATATTCCAAATTTGTCTATCTTCTTAATAGGCTGTTTCTTTAATTCGGCCTATCACTATACATGAAATTGAAGAAACTATAAAGTCTCGACATCCCTACAAAGCCCCTGGTTTGAATGGTTTCAATGTGAACTTCTTTATAAAGACCTGGCTACCCACAAGAAATATGGTGATAGATGCAATCCTAGAATTTTTTTAACAAAGGTACCCATTTTACGGCATTTAACAAAACCTTTATCACTCTTGTTCCTAAAAGTGGTGAGCTCAAATATTTCTCTGATTTTTGACCTATATCTTGTTGCAATTCAATTTAGAAGTTGATCTTTAAAACCTTAGCCCACAGATTAAGGAAAGTACTTCATTAACACATTAGAGACTCTCAGCGTGCTTACATTCCTAGTAAGGCCATTGTGATAATGTCTTGATCTTTAAAGAATTGATCAGTTCTTATTCCAAAGGGAGGGAAAATTGCTGCATTAAGATTGATATTAAATGTGGATTGGGACTTCATCACTAACATCTTAGCTACTATGAATTTTGCAAGATTATTCATCTAGTGGATTACATAATGCATTTATTCACCTTATTTTAGCGTTCTTGTCAATGGACAACTCACAAACATCTTCAAAAGTTGTAAAGGAATTAGGCAAGGTGATCCCATATCACAATATCTTCTTACCTCAGTGATGGAGACTTTTAACATATTACTATAGAGAATTATGGAAGGGACTAAGGGCTTTAAATTTCATTCTAAGTGTAGAAAGCTCAAACTATTTAAATTTCATTCTAAGTGTAGAAAGCTCAATCTATCTTACTTGTGTTTTATTGATGACCTTAAATTATGCTCCAAGGTTGATCCTATTTATGTCTTAGTTATTATGAAAGTTCTTAAGATGTTCAGCAGGATGTCTAGACTTCAAGTTAATTATGCAAAGAGTGGTTTTATTTTTGTTAGAAAGAGCCTTGAATCTAAAATCCACTCTAATGTCCTTTACTGATCTCAACAAACAATAACTTCTTTTCATGTATTTTAGGATTCTATTATAGATTCTAGATTGGTTTTAAAAGATTATCCTTGCTTAATTGACAAGATCAATCTCATAATAGCTTCATGGAGTGTTGGAGCTAGAAGTGCATAACCTATTATCTCCATCCTTAATTCTATCAATGTGTACTGGGCTACTTGTATTGCTTTTCCCTCAAAGGTCATCAAAATAATTGACAAAATTTTTAATAAGTTCTTGTGGACTGGAGGTAAAGGAAATCTTTGTAAGGTGAAAATGAAATGAGGGAATGTTTGATATGTAAAGGTGGTCTCAATATTATTTATCTTAAATTATTCTACTCATCCATAGATTATGGAGGTTGCTCATTGATAAGCAGTCACTTTGGTGCAGATGGAGCCATACTTATTCTATAAAGAAAATGAATCTATGGAATCTCAATGCAGATTACTTAGCTTCCGCCACATTAAAATCCATTCTTAAGATGAGAAAAATGATGAGAACACAATTTATTCACCTTATTAGGCAATAGAGAGAGCACATTTTTCTAGTTTGATAATTGGTTATCAGTTAGCCCTTCGGATAAATTGAATGAAGTTGATTCTCTTAAATCCTTTGTTGGGTCACAAATTTCTATGACTCAGGCTAAGGGATCAAATTATGCTTGCTCCAATTCCTACTTCATTGAAGACTGAATTATACTGACTTATCTTAACTTGGAGAATGATAGGATCATGTGGAAGCATACCTAGAATGGCGAGTTCACCAATAAGCTCTGCAAAAAGATTATTACAAACAACCTACCGACTCTTCCATAGACTAATATGGTCTAGTTTATTCATCACCATCCTTGAGCTTCAACAACTTTTATAACTTGCCATGTTAAAAATGTTGCATAGTATTGACTGAATTGCTAGATTCATATATCTTACTAACTAATGCATCTTATGGAAAAGAGATAAGGAGACTCCAGATCTCCTATTCTTCAAGTGTGGCTATGTTAACAACATTTTAAAAGGCTCTATTACAAAAATATGTGATTGCTGAAGACTTGGATGACTTAAACCAGATTAAGAAGTGTCGAACTGAATTGAGATTCCATAGTAAAATAACTAAGATGGTGTTTATGTATTTCTCAATCATTTCTAGGCAGTGCTCTATAGATAAAAGGAATAATCATATTTTCATATAAAAAAAAAGCCTCTCCAATTAGCAATTTAGCTACCCATTATTGGAGAGGTTTAGAACTCATTAGTATTAATATGTATAGAGATTTGGATTTGCATTTTCTCAGCTCACATTGGAGTGTCTTGGTGTTGCTTTATTTCTCAATCATGATTAAAATGTAATCTCGTGGTTAGCTTATTAGCCCTTGTAATCTCCATGTTGGCATGTACTGCCAATAATTTTGTGTTTGTCTTTTATGACTTAATTTAATTATATTTTTTTAAAAAAAAAGATAAAAGCAACAAAAAAGAAAGAAAAACCTTAATGGAACGTTAATAATGTGGTAGTGGACCCGACTAATTTTTCTTATTTTCGATCCAAGTGAAAGAAGACAATTTTAATTTTAACGGGCCAGCAAGCTTAACTAATTTTTTAAATTCTCATTTAGTAAACAAAAATGAGCTTTTAGTAGATACATTACACGACTGCTTAGTTCTCCCATCCAACCCACATGACAAGAAAACACTGTCATGGTCAAAAGGGTGAAATAGTCAAGGTTTGGGCCCTATAAAACGAAAGGCCTAGTCATTTGTTTATTCCGACGACTACTCAACAAGACTTGCTTTTCAGTTTTAATAGTAGTGCGTCAGAGAGAACACCAAGTTCTGGGACAAAACAACACTCCAGTACAAACTCCGTTAAAGTGTCTCTTCTTTTTCCTTGGACATGCCATTGACATGAAGATTGAATCGCTCCTTAAAGAAAATAAGTTCCGTCATGAAAACTGAATAATAGGAATCAATTATCATGCTTTCATCCATGGACTTAAAGCAATGCTCAATCTTGGAAGAGTCCAAGGATGGTTCAATATCCTGCATAGTAGAAACCTAACTCAGTCACCGCAGGCATATTAGCTTGGAAAATTCAACATGTCATAAATGATAAAAGGAAGGTGACATTATGTTCTAATGAACATTAAAATAAATTTTTTTAAAAACATAATTTTTCGAACACACAGAACACTGAACCAATCTGGTGTTTTACAAATTTTCACAGAAAGTAGAAGCCTTGAAAACAAATTTTTACCAACGCATAAAATGGAAATCGATGGGTGAACCAACCGATGTTCGTATGCAAAAGAGAGACGGTGTGAACGGAAGGAATCTTAAATGGTGAATGGGCATAAAACTACGGGACAATTTGATAGCTGTGGAGGATGTGGTGTCACGTATTTATAAGTTTTCTTGTGGCTACTGCTCGTTATCGTTAGCATAGAAACATTTGGCGATGGCATTGAAAAATTTCCTACCATCTAAACAACCTGTTTGCCGTGAATTTCCTTTCCATTAGCCTCTCTTAGATCCTTGGTTGCGTCTCTTACAACATAGAACTCCTCAAACCTTTGTTGCTTCTTTAAAGGTGCCATGCTTCATACGATAAAAACCTCAATTTTTGAAGGATAAAACAATGAGTATTAAAGTTTTGAGAACCAATTCCATTTAAATAACAGAATGCCACATCAACAACTTGTAGGTCCCCTAATGTGTAAAAATTAAAAAAATGACTACGGTGTACATGACATGACATTTAACCGATAGAGAGTTACTCTTATAAGATTTTACATCCTTATAAAGGTCTATTTCAAATATTTTGTAAATCTTAGAGTTCAAATTGAATGATCCGTCAAGGTTCTCACAGAGGACCATCCAAGACATTGAAGCTATGGGTCTTGGTAAAGAAAAAGAAGCTACTGTTGATCAAGCAACTGAAGAAGAAATTAGGCTGACTTGTTTTCTTACATTTAAGACCATATTGAATTTGAAGCCATTTGGTGATTATAAGGATTGGATTCATGTGGAGCACTTTGATGCAGAATTAGAAGCCCAAAATGCCGCTCAAGAAGGATGAGAAGGCCGGCCAAAGTGATCTCATTTTATCTTTGGTCAGGAATTACTGATTTGGTTTAAATTTACTGATTTTGGTCTAGTTTTGCCAACTTTACTACTTATTTTCGCCTATTTAATTTACTATTTTCCTATTTTACCATTGTCATTTTAATTATGAGTTTGTGACTTTAATTATGTGGTTTCAAAGGCTTAAAAAAATAGAAAAGTGAATGAACTTTTTCGTGAGATTTTCTCTCATTTGGTAGATAAGTTTTTTGAAAATAATCATTAGGTTTGTTTGTTTGCCAAAAACATTCAATTTGTTCTTGTGTTATGCGATTTCCAAAATCTATTTGAGTTATAGTCACGATTTCTAGTTTATTGTTTCATCCGTTCATCAAATTGAAAACTTTCAAAAGCAAGTTTGTTCTTTACATCCTAACTTATAAATCTACAGTTAACGATTTTACCCTATTCAAATCCCATCTTGATCAAAAACACCCATTTTCTCAATTGTTCTCATTATATCATCCAGTTTGAATTTCAGTCACGAAATTCTGTTTATCCTTTCACTTGTTCTCTAAACTGAAAAACTTTCAAAAATAAGTTTGTTCTACATATCCAGACCTATAATTCACTTGTTAACCATTTTACCTAGTTAGAATTCTAACTTGACCAAAACTGCCATTTTCATCGACCATCTTCATTCTATTGCCCATTCAGACATGTTCCTAGAAAACTTTCCATAACTTTTCAACCATTCACCCGATTGAGCCTAACCTTGAGACAAATTTGTAGTTCACAAAAATTTCTACAAACTGTTTCATTCATCAAAACCAAATTCCCATCCCATAATTTAGAAAATGCCTTTCAAACACTTAGTTCTGAATTTACTCGATAAAATTGAAAATTGTCCACACATCTCCCACGACCACCAGACCAGTTCCATTCATGTTTAGCTTAAATTCTTCAACATTTTGGTATTAAAGCCAAGTTGTTCGACACCAAGCCATGTTAAGACTAACGCAAAACAATTTGGAGAAACTGTTTGCAAAATCAATCAAATGAGCTTTCAAATGGAGAAGTTTGAAGTTACACGTCTAACGTTTGAGGCTATGAAGGTTCGAGACACTATTTTTGCTTCTATGGGCACCTATGAAGCCCCTGGAATTAATTCCCAAACCAAACAGCCCGTGAAAGATGAATTGAAATCTCAATTTAACCCTTCTGGTCATAATGTTTTGCATTTGGGAGGAGCTGATACAAGAGGGAGAGGGAGAGGCCCTCATTATACAAGTCGTATGACAACTGTTAGAAATGTTGTTCAACCTCGAAATGATAGAGATTATATGTTTAATTTTAAGGTTGATATGTTTAAATTTTTTGGAAATATTGATGCCGATGTTTTTCAAAAGTGGATGTATACGATTGAACGAATTTTGGTTTAGAGATTTAGTTGATGATAAGAAAGTGAAGATTGTGGCTATAAAGTTCAAAGGGTATGCTGCCCTTTGGTGGGATGAATTGCAAAAGTAGTGTTAGAGTAGTGCCCTAAAGGCAATTGCCTTTAGCGCGTTTTGTACAAAATTGTGTATAGTCTTTATGAATAAATAAAGAAATGTATATTTCATTACGTTGCTGTTCATTATTTATGAACTGATATTGATCAATAAGCAAATTAATGAAGTCCATGATATATGACATAGCATGAAGGAAATTATGATGTGATCATACTACCGAGATTCCTATCATGTGCAATTATGTCAAGATTCAAATTATCCCTAGTCATAGGATTACCGAGATCGACATCAGAATCCGGATAGACTAGCACATCTCAAGCTCCTTGATTTGATCAAGCAGTGGATCTCAGAAACTGTACATATGAGATATTTAGGGTTGAGATATGGATGCTTAGTAGAGGTAGTAAGTACATTGGTAGACCTGCTATGAGATCATCACATGGATGTCCTATTCTAATGTCAGTGATAATCTCATCATAACAATGGTGCAAGTATCCTTAGACTTGAGGTACTCAAGGATATCTTGGATACTGATTCTGTGCTTTGACTCCATTCCTTGTTACCTTACAGAGGTCGCTCATAGGGTGGTGCTTGGGTACAACTTGAGGTATTCGAAAGTAATTGAGTAGCCAATAGAGGATTCACCACTTCTGTGATAGCAAAAGATGATACCCATGGCCTCTTGTCAGGGTCATTACTTGGAAATCTCTGATCAGAGTACATATGTCATGAAGAGTGTCTTCATTGACATATTAAGTATTAAGTAATGAGTCCCAGGACAAGAACTGAAATCACTTGGACTAGATTTGACATAGTCAGTCTAGTGAGAGTTGACACATTGCCCATACTCATAACCAAGTGGGGTATAGCATGGTGAAAGGACGAATTACACGGTAATTGTCTATGGAAAGGTTCGTGATATGGTCCATGATGAATATATGTTTATTCGTCAAACCAATTACTTTCCGGTCAATTGGGGGTCATGATGTGTTGCTAGATACCGCTCATGACTTGCTTAGATTAAGTGTTAATCTAAATGGCCAACATAACCGGGAACCTAATGGGTCACACGCATAAGAGTGTCTCGGAGAACTCGTAAAATAGTTTTGGACAGAGTTCCAATAAATGGAGAGCAATCGGATTAAATGGATCCCGATGAGATCAAGATATGTCCCGATGAGATCGCGACATCGATATTGCTGAAAAACGTTTCCGGGGGTTTTTCCCATATCGGGACCCGGTAGGCCGGTAGGACCGACCAATTCAAAGTGATGGACCACTTCAGATTTATTTATATATATAATTAATTAATTAATTAATTAAAGAATTAATTAATTAATATATATATATAAGTGTATACGTGGGAGAAGGAGGAGAGGAAGCTTTAACTTTATATATATATATATATATATATATATATATATATATATATATATAAGGTGGCTAACGTGGAAAGGGAGAAGAAGCTTCTCCTTCTGCTTAGTCATTCATGCATTAAATGATAAAAAAAAAAAAAGCTTAAGAAGAAAGTAGAGATGATGGTCGTAGAGAGTGAAAGAGTTAGTTGAAAAATAGGTTTTTCAAGCTTCCTCTCAAAGTCATACGAGCATCATCTTTTCTCCTCTCCAAGTATTCTCCATCATCATTTTCCAAGCTCTCCATAGAACAAAGGTAAGATCTAGCAGTTTTTAATTTGTTCTAACTATTCCCGGGTCAAAGGGTTTGTCCCGGTTAGGTTTTCCGATCTCTGCGTGGATACCGTTAGAGACGGTCTCCTTTGGTCGTTTTGGTTTGACTTTATTATATAGTCACATGGATCCTGGCTTTCGGGAAGGTCCCGGAACAAAAAATTTTGTTTTCCGCACCGTGGGCATGTGATGCTCACACCGGGATTTTCCTACAAGTAGGAGGGTTTCAAAAGGAAAGCCTCAAATTAATAATTGGAACCAAATGAAGATTGAATTAGAATAAACTTTTTTCCTCTAAAATATAGGTAGAAAATGTCAGAAAAAATGTTAGGTTTGACTCAAGAGGGTAGGGTACTAGAGGAGTACATTATGAAATTTGAGCAGTATATTTTAAAGTGTGGCTTGGAGGAAACTGAAGAAGTGGTCATCACAAGGTTTATCAAGGGCTTGACATCGATTTGCAAGATATGGTAAATCCTTGTCCTTTTGACACTTTTTCTGAATTGAAGAAGCTTTCTCTTAGATGCGAGACCAACCTTAAACACCAAAAAGCCAATAAACCATTAGCCAAATCTAGCCCAACTTTCAACCAAAAAGCCAATCCTTTTCAGTCCAACTTTAAGTCGAAATTTCAACCACCTCAAAACTTACCACAAAGAACACCAATTCCACCACCAAAGAAAAGTAATTCACCTTCACCTTACACTCCAAAAGTTCCATACATGCCTATTAATTCACAAATTCCTAAAACCAAGCTTAGATGTTTTAAATGTCAAGGCTATAGACATTTTCAATTGGAGTGTCCAAATAGGAAAGTTCTGACTTTAAAAGAAATGAAGGAAATTGACAATGAACTTGAAGAATCTGTCAATTTTTGTTGGGTCCCGTTTCTGGAACCCAACCTTTCGGAATCAAAAAACGTGTGCACATAATTTTTCGAAATACAGTTCTTGAAATCATAAAGCGTGGGCAAAAACCAAAGAAATTAAAAACAAAAGCTTAAGATCAAAACTTTTAACTCCGACCTCTAAAAACGCATACTTTAAAAATGTTGGAAAATTATAAAGGCGAGCTACATCATCTGAGAAGACGACTTGATCTAAACCAATCCAAATCGGTGTAGTTTTTTTTCTCTCTCTTTTTTTCAACTTCAATTTCCAATTTGAAATTCATCCACACTCAAACCTCAATTCATTTAATTCTTTATATTAAATCATATCTCATCATTTTTAAAAAAAATCTTATCTTTCTTTTCCATAAAAAATCTCCCACACACATATATATACCAGCAATTCAAATACAAATTTCATTAACTTAATTGGAAGAAGTTACCTTCATGAAAAACTTGGAATTTATCCCAACGTCACTTTCTTTATTACAACATCATTCAAAGCAAGTCAACTTCCAAATGAAATTCATCCAACACACTTCCTTTTTCCATAATTCACTTATATATATATATATATATAACAACAATTCGGATTCAAAGTTCATCATCTCAACTTATCTCATCCATATACAATTCACATGTCATATCCATACACAAATTCACATTTAAATTCCATACACAAATCCATATCTCATTAACATCATGAAATAAATGTTTACAAACTTTAATGGCATTCCAAGCCATATTACACCATCCATATCAAAAATCCGAAAACATAAAATATAATACTCCAAAATTCTCAACAAATGTCTATTGTCTTATTCTAACAACAATCTAACCAAAAAAATACAACATGTGCATAGACAAACAAATGCCTTTACTTTCTTTCACTCGATCTCTTTCTCATCACCTGGGGATGGGAATAGAAGGGGGTGAGCTTTAAGCTCATTACCTTAAGCTCGTGGGTAACATGCTTATAACCGAGAAACAAGCAAAAATCATTGAAATATTTGTTTCCATTGTAAAATTCACATTGAAAACCATGCAACATAAGTTTCCCAAAATTCAAAACTTATTAAGTACTTCATACATCAAACATAACAGATGCATCAAAATGATCACAAATCATAAACACATAAGCACATCGGAAATGGTTTGGGTGGATCCAAAACAGAACGTATTACACATTTCCGCGTAACGGACATATGTAGCCGTGAACTTAGGGGAGTCCGTGAAGAGCTCCATGCCACTAGCGGGCAGGCGGAAAAAGCCTATAGACAAGTGCACTTGACTTACTTAAGGGACCACCACAAACCCATATAAGTATGCATTTCACATTTTCAAACATATTTGCCACAATGGCACATTTCCGAAAAGCAATGCATTCTTTCAAAAATCATTTTTACATTCTTTTACAAGTCATCATCACAAGATGTAAACATTTCCAAAATTCATTCACGAGAAAAAACATATGACATCACATACTCATACATAATTTGTTGGACCCCGAATTTTTTTTTATGATGTCATTAAGCATGAATTGTGTTATTTGTGTGATTATGGCTTAGTTTGATTAACTTAGGAGTATTAGTGGATAATTGAGCTTAATGGATTGTTAATGTGGTTTGAATAAGAATTAAAGGGTAAAATATATGAGGGCATTTAGGGAAGGTTTCTTGAGTTGGAGTGGTTTAGGGTTTTCAAGGAGGGGTAACTTGGTCTTTGTCTCCATTTAGAATCAAGAGAAAGAAGATAGAAGGAAAGGAAAAGAAGAGGAAAGGAGAAAAGAAGAAGAAGAAGCTGTCGGTGGAGGAAGAAGAGAAGAGAAATAGGGCTTTGCGATTCTTGAGTTTCTTCGACAAATTTGAAGCTTATTCTAGGTAAGTTAGCTTCTTGTAATCTTGTTATGGTTGGATTAAACCTAAAGATAGGAGGAATGTGTGAAAATCGGTGGTTTAGGGTTTAAAGGCAAAAGTGGATAGATTTTCTTAGGTTGTTGGATTTGTGACTGATTTTGAGGTTTGATTGAGTTAGAAATGTAGTTTGAGACTTGAATCAAGGTTTAGATATGTTGCATTTGTGTTTGGGGAAGGATTGAAGTGTGAAAATGCAGAAAAGTCAGGTTCGGAGTCGTTCTCCAGGCCCGTACGTCACGACGTGCATATGAACACGCCGCGACGTGCGAGTTCGTCGTGATGAGCGAAAATTAAATTCATCGCGACGTGCGGGTAAGGGTTCATTGCGACGTGCGTGTACGCCTTGATAGGCCTTATGGCATTTTGCAAGAATGAAAAGAACGAAAAGTATGAAAGCTTTGATAAAATGCATTGAGCATGAAATGTATGGTTATATGTTTTTTGTGGGTGAGAGAGTAACGGATGGAGTCACGTACACGTCGACGTATAGCCTTTTCCTGGCTGCCCGCTTGAGGCAACGAGATCCTTGAGAAATCGGACTCAGATAGTTTACGGAATAAACTTTGGTTTATCTGGATCGTTTTACGGAACTCTCGAGCCAATTGTTTGTGCATACATGATTGATTTGTTGAGCATGACACATGTTAAAGTATTATACTATGTACTCTTATGACATATTTTGTGATGATAGTAAAGTGATAGAATGATGACTTGATATATATATACCTATTGCTTGATTGTGTGGCTCGTCGCCAATGGCTATAAATGTATATGCCACTGAGTTTCGCAGCTCACCCCATTACTTTCCCTCCTCAGGTGCAGATCAAGGCGATCGCTGATCTTCGCAGCTCACCCCATTACTTTCCCTCCTCAGGTGCAGATCAAGGCGATCGCTGATCTTGCAAGG
Source organism: Erythroxylum novogranatense (assembly GCA_029891385.1). Lineage (NCBI taxonomy): Eukaryota > Viridiplantae > Streptophyta > Magnoliopsida > Malpighiales > Erythroxylaceae > Erythroxylum > Erythroxylum novogranatense. Next base: position 72,929,988 of record CM057225.1, read on the forward strand.
CATCGGAAACTTCAAGCTAGTTAGGAGTTTTGCATTAAGTTAGTATTTTGGTTAGCCCGCCAAGCATATCATCATGGAGCATATTCATGTATTTTGGATTTACACTTTATTTTGTATTATGCTATTTTGAGAATATTTGTTGAATTTTCTTTGGATTGTAATGGCATGAAGCCCCTTAGATTATGGGGTTTTTAATTAGAACGATTGTGTGTATGTTATTATGTGAGCGAAAATGCTTGTGTAAATCGAATTATGTATGGATGTTGGGATCGGGTTCGAGATGTTTGAGCGCCCGTCACTGGCGCAGCCCGAGGGGCCGCCTTGGGATTGGGGATCCGGGACCTGGGACCCGGGGCTAACATGTTTGGTATAAGAGCACCTAGGTTTAGTGTCCTTGGCTTAAAATGCATAGTAGGATTTATATGATTCTGTGTTGCATTGATTAAGTGCATTCAGTGACATGTATATCATACATACATGTAGATTGACCAGTAGCTAATCCTTAGTGTTTACCTGTGAAGGAGTACGATGCCACCTCGTAGAAGGACACGAGGAGCTTTGCAAGGATTCATTGCACCTGACTCTCCGACTAGAGAGGAGAGGACTGATGAGTCAGTAGCCCCAAGAAATGTTGAGGCTTCTGTAGGGCTAGGTAGTGAGCCCCTTCCATCGCAGACTCAGGAGTCGCCGGGTATGCAGGAGCAAGTGCCTCCGTTAGATCTGAGGCTGTTCCAGGCGTTCACCTAGGCATTTGTGCAGGCTATGGGTCAGATGTCATAGCCTTCTGCTTCAGCCCCAACTAAGAAGGGAAAGCGGTTTGATAAGTTGAGAAAGTATGGGGCAGTTGATTTCTGTGGAACAACAGATCCAGAAGAAGCTGAGACCTGGTTGAGAAAGACCGAGAGGGTGCTAGATCAGATGGAGTGTGAGGATGACGAGAGAGTCATCTATGCTGCAAGTCTGCTTCAGGGAGATGCTCTACATTGGTGGGAGGCGGTGCCAGGGAGTCAGATGAGACCAGTAGGGCTGGCATGGCAGGACTTCCTTGCTGCCTTCCGAAAGAAATATCTGTCAGAGGTTTACATTCAGCAGAAGCAGAGGGAGTTTCTTAGTCTTACTCAGAGGGAGATGACGGTTAGTGAGTATGAGCGGCGGTTCACTCAGTTGGCGAGGTATGCTTAGGATCTGATGCTGAGTGAGGCTGCTAGATGTCGCCGGTTTGAGTCGGGTTTGCACTTGGCCATCAGAGAGAAGGTGATAGTGCAGAACTTCTGTGATTTTCAGCAGCTGGTTGAGGTAGCTTTGAGGGTGGAGAATATAGAGAATATTAAGAGTGCTGTGAACAAGAAGAGAAAGGGAAGAGAGCAGTTCAAGAGGGGAGGTAGTACTAGTACTCCTATGCCAGACAGGAGTGCCAGGAGCTTCCCTGTTCAGTCTGAGGAGAGGAGCAGTGGTGCAAGCCGATCTCGACCAGTGAGGACTTCTACTGTTTCTCACCAAGCCTCAACGGTGGGCGGCAGTAGAAGGGGAGATGGGGATAGGTCGTTCATTCTGAAGTGTGAGCATTGCGGGAGATCCCATAGAGGAGAGTGCTACAGATTGACAGGAGCTTGTTTCAACTGTGGAGAGAAGGGACACATTGCTAGAGAGTGTCCTCAGCCTCCAAGACAAAAGAGAAGCCAGATGCAAGTTCTGAGGAGGATAGAGACTGTGGGTCAGAGGATTGCAATAGAAGTGGGCAGTTCAGATGGAGCTAAGAGAGTGAGCATTCCGGGGAGACCCAGGGGGCAGGCACTGGCTAGGGTATTTGCGATGACTCGGGAGGATGCAGAGACCGCTCCTGAAGTAGTCACTGGTATGGTTCGACTCTTTTCTGATGATGTGATTGCTTTGATTGATTCGAGTTCTACTCATTCATTTGTTTCTTCGAGTAGACCTGTGTGTGATAGAAATGTGAGCCCTTTGGATACTCCGCTGATGGTGAATACTCCAATCGGCTAGTATATTATTGTCAGTCAAGTATTTAGAGATTGTGAGATTTGTATTGGTGGAGAACTTCTAGTGGTGGATTTGATGCCACTGAAAATGGGAGGCTTAGATGTGATTTTGGGTATGGATACGTTGGAGAGGTACAACGCCTGTTTGGATTGTAAGCAGAAGACGGTGAAATTTGAATTGGATAGCGGTAGGAGAGTGGTGTTTGTAGGGGACAGAAAAGCAAGTCCACCCAGAATTGTTTCAGCTTTGACAGCAGAGAAGATGATGAGTAAGGGGTGTGAAGCATTTTTGGCTTATGTGGTAGACACAAGAGCAGATAGAGGGAAGTTGGAGGATATTCCAGTAGTTAGGAAATTCTCGGATGTCTTTCCCGAGGAATTGCCAGGACTACCGCCAGCTAGGGAAATTGAGTTTCCCATTGAGCTTCTGTCAGGTACTGCGCCGATTTCAATTCTGCCTTACCGGATGGCTCCGGCGGAATTGAAAGAGCTTAAGGAGCAAATGGAGGAGTTGTTGGAAAAGGGGTATATTCGACCGAGCTCTTCACCTTGGGGAGCTCCGGTTCTTTTTGTAAAGAAGAAAGATGGATCATTGAGGATGTGTGTGGACTATCGGAAGCTGAATCAGGTTACTGTGAAGAACAGGTATCCGCTTCCTCGCATTGATGATCTGTTTGATCAATTGCAAGGGGCGAAAGTCTTCTCCAAGATAGACTTGAAATCGGGTTACCATCAGTTGAGGATAAAAGAGTCGGATGTGCCAAAGTCTACTTTCAGGACTCGGTATGGGCATTTTGATTTTTTGGTTATGCCCTTTGGATTGACGAATGCGCCTACAGCTTTTATGGATTTGATTAATCAGGTTTTTAAGCCATTCTTGGACCAATTTATCATTGTCTTCATTGATGATATATTGGTTTATTCCAAGAGTGATGAGCAGCATGAAGAGCATTTGAGGATTGCTTTGGAGACTTTGAGGAGAAACGAGTTGTATGCCAAATTCGGTAAATGCGAATTTTGGCTGAGAGAAGTTTCATTTCTTGGACATGTGATCTCATAGCAAGGAGTGCATGTGGATCCAAAGAAAGTAGAAGCTGTAGTGAATTGGGAAGCTCCGAAGAATGTAGCAGAGGTGAGGAGTTTTTTGGGTTTGGCAGGCTACTACAGGAGATTTGTGGAGAGATTCTCCATGATAGCCGCTCCGATAACTAAGTTGTTGAGGAAGAATCAGAAGTTTATCTGGAGTGATGATTATCAGAAGATTTTTTAGGAACTTAAGCACAGATTGACCAGTGCTCCGATTTTTATTTTGCCAACGGGAGATAAGGGTTATACTGTGTATAGTGATGCTTCGAGGAAGGGTCTCGTTTGTGTTTTGATGCAGGGTGATAGAGTGATTGCTTATGCTTCGAGGCAGTTGAAGCCTTATGAGTTGAACTATCCGACGCATGATTTGGAATTGGCAACAGTGATATTCGCCTTGAAAATTTGGAGACATTATCTGTATGGAGTTCAGACGAGGATCTTCACTGATCATAAGAGTCTCAAGTACTTGTTGAGCCAGAAGGAACTGAATTTGAGGCAGCGACGGTGGATTGAGTTGCTTAAGGACTATGACTTGTTAATTGAGTACCATCCGGGCAAGGCCAATGTAGTGGCGGATGCTTTGAGTAGAAAGTCTTCGATTGCTTATGTTCGGACGGTTTATCTTCCTTTATTGGAAGAGATGGCCAAGCTTAAGATAAGCTTGAAGCAGGAGGAGTCGGATTGTCTTCTAGCTAACTTCCGAGTGAGACCGATACTCAAGGAGAAAGTTAGAGAGTTGCAGGCACAAGATGCGGATTTGAGCAAGCTTCGAGATGAAATTCAGAATGGTAAGGTTTCAGAAGTAGTAGTGAGGGATGATGGGCTTATGACAGTGGGGAACAGGTTATGTATCCCAGATGTGCAGAAGGTTAAGGATGAGATTATGGATGAGGCACACAATGCGCCTTATGTCATGCATCCAGGTAGCACCAGGATGTACAGAGACTTGAAAGAGCATTTTTGGTGGAAAGGCATGAAGAGGGATGTAGCGAAGTTTGTCAGTAAGTGTCTAGTGTGTCAGCAAGTTAAAGTTGAACACCAGGCACCTTCGGGTAAGTTGAGGCTATTGTCCATCCCGGAATGGAAGTGGCAGAGGGTGACTATGAATTTTCTGATGGGTTTGCCCAGGACTAGTAGGAAGCATGATGCCATTTGGGTTATTGTGGATAGGTTGACCAAGTCAGCTCATTTTTTGGCAATTAAGCAGACTGATTATTTGCATGTGCTGGCAAAGAAGTACATCGATGAGATAGTGAGATTGCATGGGATTCCAGATTCGATTGTTTATGAGAGGGATCCTCGGTTTATTTCGAGATTTTGAGGAAGTTTGCAGGAAGCTTTAGGTACTAAGTTGAATTTTAGTACGGCTTTTCACCCTCAGATGGATGGTCAATCTGAGAGGACCATTCGGACTCTTGAGGGACTGCTTAGGGCTTGTGTGATGGATTTTCTAGGAGCATGGGATGAGCATTTTCCATTGGTCGAATTTGCTTATAACAATTTGTACCATTCAGGTATTCAGATGGCTCCATATGAGGCTTTGTATGGAAGGAAATGTAGAACTCCGATCTGTTGGGATGAAGAAGAAGAGAGGAAACTGGTAGGACCAGAATTGATTCAGATGACAGTTGAGAAAGTCAATCTGGTTAAGCAGCGGCTTAAGGCAGCACAGGATAGGATAAAAAGTTACATTGATGCACATCGGATGGAGATGGAGTTTGAAGTCGGTGAGAAAGTGTTTCTTAAGACGTCTCCTTGGAAAGGAGTGATGAGGTTCGGCAAGAAGGGCAAGTTGAGTCCGAGATATGTGGGTCCTTATGAGATCCTTGAGAGGATTGGACCACTCGCCTACAAGTTGGCATTACCTCCAGAATTGTCCCAGATTCATGATGTTTTCCATGTCTCCATATTGAGGAGGTATAGATCGGATCCTTCTCATATCATTCAGACTAGTGAGGTTCAACTGAGGGATGATTTGAGCTATGAGGAGCTTCCAGTGGAGATTTTGGGTACTAAGGACAAAGTTCTCAGGAACAAGACGGTTCAGCTAGTCAAAGTTCTGTGGAGAAATCATTCAGCAGAGGAGGCTACATGGGAGCCTTTGGACGCTATGAAGGAGAAGTATTCGTATCTCTTCGGTGACTCAGGTAATAATTTCGAGGAAGAATTTCTTTTAAGAGGGGGAGAAATGTTGGACCCTAAATTTTTTTATGATGTCATTAAGCATGAATTGTGTTATTTGTGTGATTATGGCTTAGTTTGATTAACTTAGGAGTATTAGTGGATAATTGAGCTTAATGGATTGTTAATGTGGTTTGAATAAGAATTAAAGGGTAAAATATATGAGGGCATTTAGGGAAGGTTACTTGAGTTGGAGTGGTTTAGGCTTTTCAAGAAGGGGTAACTTGGTCTTTGTCTCCATTTAGAATCAAGAGAAAGAAGATAGAAGGAAAGGAAAAGAAGAGGAAAGGAGAAAAGAAGAAGAAGAAGCCGTCGGTGGAGGAAGAAGAGAAGAGAAATAAGGCTTTACGATTCTTGAGTTTCTTCGACAGATTTGAAGCTTATTCCAGGTAAGTTAGCTTCTTGTAATCTTGTTATGGTTGGATTAAACCTAAAGATAGGAGGAATGTGTGAAAATCGGTGGTTTAGGGTTTAAAGGCAAAAGTGGATAGATTTCCTTGGGTTGTTGGATTTATGACTGATTTTGAGGTTTGATTGAGTTAGAAATGTAGTTTGAGACTTGAATCAAGGTTTAGATATGTTGCATTTGTGTTTGGGGAAGGATTGAAGTGTGAAAATGCAGAAAAGTCAGGTTCGGAGTCGTTCTCCAGGCCCGTACGCCACGACGTGTGAGTTCGTCGCGACGAGCGAAAATTAAATTCGTCGCGACGTACGGGGAAGAGTTCATCGCGACGTGCGTGTATGCCATGGCCTTTGCACTTGTGTGCTCGCCATGCATGAAACATCGGCATTCGCCGACGAAAGGTGGCTTCACCGCCAGGCGAGCCCTCGCTTTCAGCGGCGATGAGTTTTGGTAACTTGAGTATATCTTGGGCTGTAGATGTCCAATTGAGGTGATTTTGGATTCGTTGTGATCTAGAAAGAAAGGACTACAATTTTTATGAAGAAAGGAAGTTGGAATTTGCCTCTAAGGGTTTGGGAAATTAGGTGGAAGTCGATTGTAGACTCTTCATGCTAATGTCTTTGATTTATAAGTTTTTTTGGAATATTTCTTTCGAATGTTAATCGAGTGGGAACTTGGTTTGTTATAGGAAACAAAGCCGACCTGATTCCATCGCAAGAGGAAGGACAGCAGTGAGTCGGACGCTCAAGCGATATTAGGTGGGTAATATATTTATGGTTATTGTGTGTATGGGAAAATTGCCTTGTGTATGTTTGCTTGAACTATATGACATTATTTGTATTGAATCATAAGAATTATGAGAAATATTGCAAATACATTGTGAGCATGATTATGTATGGCCTTGATAGGCCTTATGGCATTTTGCAAGAATGAAAAGAACGAAAAGTATGAAAGCTTTGATAAAATGCATTGAGCATGAAATGTATGGTTATGTGTTTTGTGTGGGTGAGAGAGTAACGGATGGAGTCACGTGCACGTCGACATATAGCCTTTTCCCGGTTGCCCGCTTGAGGCAACGAGATCCTTGAGAAATCAGACTCGGATAGTTTACGGAATAAACTTTGGTTTATCCGGATCGTTTTACGGAACTCTCGAGCCAATTGTTTGTGCATACATGATTGATTTGTTGAGCATGACACATGTTAAAGTGTTATATTGTGTACTCTTATGACATATTTTGTGATGATAGTAAAGTGATAGAATGATGAATTGATATATATATACCTATTGCTTGATTGTGTGGCTCGTCGCTAATGGCTATAAATGTATATACCACTGAGTTTCGCAGCTCACCCCATTACTTTCCCTCCTCAGGTGCAGATCAAGGCGATCGCTGATCTTGCAAGGCATCGGAAACTTCAAGCTAGTTAGGAGCTTTGCATTAAGTTAGTATTTTGATTAGCCCGCCAAGCATATCATCATGGAGCATATTCATGTATTTTAGATTTACACTTTATTTTGTATTATGCTATTTTGAGAATATTTGTTGAATTTCCTTTGGATTGTAATGGCATGAAGCCCCTTAGATTATGGGGTGTTTAATTAGAACGATTGTGTGTATGTTATTATGTGAGTGAAAATGCTTGTGTAAATCGAATTATGTATGGATGTTGGGATCGGGTTCGAGATGTTTGGGCACCCGTCGCTGGCGCAGCCCGAGGGGCCGCCTCGGGATTGGGGATCCGAGACCCGGGCCTAACACAATTCAATTATTTATCACAATGTCATATATCATATAGAAATTTTCACCACAAAACATATAGCAATTTCGCAACAATTCAAAAGCAACAAATGTCACAATTATAAAGCAATTTAGAAATCATTTTATTCTTTTGACAAAAAGAAAACATAATGACTCATCATTCAATTATAAACATGAAACCCACCTTAATTTCATGCTTGAAACTTGTTCAAACTCTTTCTCTTCTTGCTCCCATTGCCTCTCTTAATTTCCTTCATCCAAGGCAAAATTCTCAAATCAAATAGGAATCCAAAATTGGATAACTCATAACCATAATCGTAAAATTGATTTTAGAAAACTTAAACCCATAGGTTTCTTAAGCTATCTAAACCAAGAAACTTTCACAATTCCAAAATCTTAAAATCCAACTTACCTTAAATCTTTCACCAAATGAAGAGTTTCTTGGCTTGAATGGAAGCTCTCATCATCCTCTTTCTTTTTCCCTTCTTGCGCAACCTCAAAATCCCTCTTGAAAGCTTAGAAAAATCAAAATCCTATTTTTTCTTGTCTTTTTTCTTTCTCGCCTTCCACCACCGAACACACTCTTCTCTTCTTTCTTTTCTTATGTTCTTTTCTTCCCAATTTCGTGCTTTTCCTTCCTTAAAATCCAACCTACACTTCTATTTACAAAAATGCCACTAATGAATGAGCAAAGTCCAATTTACCCTTTCATATAAGCCTTGTAACTTAAATGGCTTAAGTCACCTTCCACTTTTGCCCCTCATGCATTCTTACCACTTTAATTCAATTTAATTCATGTCCTATGATCTTACTTACGTTAATATGCTAATTAATTTCTCAAAATCATATAATATAATAAAGCCTCAAAATTCATTAAATCATGATTAACTTAAGACACTTTTCTAATCATCAAATTGAAGGAATTTGCTAACACTTCCTTCTAAAAAAATATTCCTCATTGTCTCAATTTTCCAAAGACATAAAAAATCATTCAATTTGATTCAATAGTCCAAAAGTTATACCCCAAACATTTTCAGACTATTCTTATACAAAAACATCTTCCTGCGTTTGACTTCCATCCAAATATTGATGCTCTTAGAGACTGAATTAAAGCTCAATTTCATCAGACAATTTGTAGCCTTATTTCTATAGTTTAATCCAAATCAAGAATCATCTCATTTGGATGACTAGAGCAAAAGTTATGGCCAAAACACTTTCAGCTCTTACTAATCCGAGACTGAACACTATACCCAACTTCGATTCAGAAATTGAAAATCTTAGGGACTGAATTAAAATTCAATTCCTTCATATAACTTGTAGATCCATGTCTCTAGTTTAATTAGGAACAAGAATAACCTTATTTGGATCTCTACAAAACGAGATATCACCAAAATACTGAAGCATGTTTAGAAAAATATCCCACTCATGCTCTTTTAACCGATCTCCTTACTTTGATTCAATCCATCTTTTTCAAATTAATATCAAAACCTACAAATGTTTTTAGAGAGGTTGAGGAATATCTTAAGAATCCATTTCTTCAAAAATCAGGTCAATCGGAGGTCAGAACAAAAAGTTAGAAGCAAAAAAATAGAAGAGGGTTGGGTCGCCCTCACGACCAGGTCACGAGGCAATCAGTTCACCCTCGCCAAGGAGTCGCGAGGCGATCAGGTGGCGAGGAGATCAGGTCACCCTCGTGAGCATCCTCCGATTACCTAACTTCTAAACTCTATAACTTTTGATCCAGAACTCCAAATTTTCAAATTTAATATCAATGGAAAGTTAAAAGAAAACTCTACAACTTCCATGAAGGATTTAAAAACAATTTCGGTCTCTAAAAGGGTCAAAAGTCTATGACAAAGTGACTGTCCGACAATTTCATCCTAAACAACATCATAACTTCTAAAAATCATAACTTTCTACTCCATTGTCCAAACATTTCGTACTTTATATCAATGGAAAGATAAAAACTTTCATGAAGCACTTAAAATCAAGTTCTACCTTTATGAGGATCAAAAATCCACTCAAACTTACTGTCCCAAACGTTCACCCTAAACAACATCCCAAAATTTAAAAAGATCATAACTTTCAACCCCGATATCAAAAAATATCATATTTTATAGCGATAGAAAGCTACCAAGAAAAGCTACAACTTTCATGTGGACCTTTTTTTCAAAATCTGCCTAGATCAACTCAGAAAAATTTACAAAAGTTTCAGATCAAAAGTCTACGCCATTAGTTATGCCACAAAAATTAAAATACCTCACTTCAGTAAAATGGAGCTCGCCGCGGCAAAGAACTCTCTCCGTGGCGTGGGAGTAGTTTGTCGCGACGCACGGAAAAGGCTCGTCGCGACGTAAAAACTCAGGTTCGTCGCGACGTCGAAGGGAGCTCACCGCGGCGTAGCCTTTCGGGCTCGCCGCGGCGACCTTCTCTGCCCTCGCCGCGGCGAATTAAACATAATTCCTCGCCGCGACCTGCCCTTCTTCTCCGACCATTTATCACATTTCTCCCTCTAAAACCAGTCATAACTCCCCTCAACTACCCCAAATCTTTCACGTTTAAACCCATTAATGCATTGGAACAACAATAAAACCACATTAAAGCCAATTTACTTACCAATCAAGCTCTCCAATCTTCAAATCTTCCGAAATCTTCTCCAACCCTAACACCCATGATTATCTCCCATAGCCACACAAAACATCATCATCTCCAAGGTTTAAGCTTGGTCTTACATAAGGAAGAAGAAACAAGCAGCAAGCCAAAGATTAAGCAAGGGTTGAATAAGGAGGATCAAAAATTGTAGAAGGGAGAAGAGAAGGTATGCCCTAAGATGGAGAAATGAGTTTACTGCTAAAAGAATTTCGGTAACTCTCAAGGGTACGTAAAAGTCAAAACTAAAGGCATTAAGGGTTAATTTTAAACCTAGGGCTAAAAAGGCATAAGTCCTCAAATTCTTTTAAATCTCATTCACTTTTCAAAACAATTCTATTCCAATTCGTCTTTAATTTCCAATGGCTCGACATATCAAAACTCCTAAAATCATATATCTAATTTTTTCCATTGCCATTAGACAGTAATTTCAGTACCATTTAGTCAACCAGTCCGTCACTCAAAAAAATTTCGGTCCAGATATTTACTCCCAAATTTCCAGAAAATTTCCTATGAGTCGCTATCAACTGACAATTACTCTTAAGACATTCTAATTCAACTATTCAAACCCAATTATTCCATAATTCACAAACAAATCAAAATCAAACATAATTATCTCAAATTTCGCAAATCATATCATATTCACAATTGAATGCCGGGAAATGTCATGAATGCATGTACCTATATGTGCATGTGTAAAATGACTCATTCCTCTAAAATTATAGGCCAAATGTATGCTCAATCAATAATATGCAATAAAAATCCTAAACCATCCCAATTTACCAATATAACCCTTCCATCGGTGATGGGATGTTATAAATAATCCTGTAAGTCATAATCAATTAGGTTAGCATTAAGATAGGTAAATTCTTTTTTCTCTCAATTGATAGTTTTCTTAGGTTAATTCTTGAGTGTGTTGCAATAGCTAAATTGTTAATATTTTCGTAATTGATGCTTGAATTGAATTGTATGAATGAATTGAATTCTTATTTTAGTTTTGTTATCTTTTGAATTTCTACAAATTGTGTAGGCTTAGATTTTAGAACTAGATTATCTCTCCTCGTGGGATTGACATCTTAAGCACTACGCGAACGACTCGTCTGCTTGCAGATTATCGAGGTTAACTAATTAAAACTTACACACATCGGAAAACTAGGATGAACATATTATATTAGAATTACTCTTAATTATAATGGAATTAAAGAAAATTCTAGAGTTTTTATCTTCATCTCTTAACCAATTGATTTTTCATCTTTTTCTGATCAATAGAGAGTAATGGTTTTTAAGTCCTTGGTCCTAAATGTTACCAAGTTCTTCCCTAACCTTAGAAATAGCTAAATCAATGTTCTTTTTCAAAATAAGGTTTCTTTAATTAAACCTTTACAAGTTTGAGCTTTCTTACACATTTACAAGATTTAAAGCCTTCTACTTTGTAGTTCAGACCTCTTAGAATTGCTTCCTCAAAACCAATCACATTAGTGAGAACGCTAGCAAATTTGAAGGGCAAATGAATTTTACCTAATATAATGCTTAACTTGAATTAAGTAGGGGCGTGATTGGACCATCAAGAATTATGAAAATGTGCAACACTTTTAGAGAATCTAGAGAGTCAAAGATGGTTAATCAAGGAATATATAAATTTTTTCCTAATCAAACACTTTCCTTTTTGTTTATCACTCCAAGTATAGAAAGCTTCATCATATCTAATTTTGTTAACTCTATACCAATAAGGCAATCTTTGAAATTTTAATTTCTATTCTTATGACTAAGCTTATCATCCTTATCCTCTTAAGAGAATAAAGAGGTGTTAAATTCTCCTAACAACAGACATGGCCAATTCACATTGGGGTTAAGGTTAAACAAATCTCTTTATATTAAGTTCATTTGAAACTCATAGCTACAACATTTACAAATGTGACCCTAACGATGTTACTAGGTGCCTAAATTGATCAAAGATTTTAGCTTGGATAATAGACACTCTATAAGAATTGTACACAAGTATGATTCTCCTATAGGTTGGAGAGAACCATCCAATTCTTACTAAGTAACCATTTGATATAATGGAGCTTGTTCTACTTAACTTTAGTTTTTTTCAAAAATAATTAAATAAAACTTGTTAAAGAGTAGATAATCATGAATCATGTTATTCTTTTCAGGGTCATTCATGCCCTTAACATTTCAACCAAGGATCATGAGGATGAAGTAGAGGTTAGAGGCCTCATCTTTTTAGATTTCCTACCAAGTTTTAAGCAATAATAAATTTACTAAGAGTAGATTTCCTCATGTTGACATCATTTGTAAGAATCTCAACCTAAACTGAGGTTTGTTCCTAAAAGTCTCCCTTCACCGACTTTTTCTTTAGGGAACATTAAGCTTCAATAATGCATGTCATAAAGTGAGTGGGTGAAGTAATATTATTGGGGGACCTCCGATTTGTTCTTTTACCTTTATCTTTCTCATGAAGAGCTTATTTCTAAGTTGGTGCATCTTATTGATCTTGGAGTTCCTCTAATAGTCCCATTTGAAAGTATTTCTAATGGCTCTCTATACTTTTTTCTCTTTCACTGAGGGTGATTTCTATTAGTAGCTCACCATTATTTGGTCTTCATATGTTGCTCATTTTTATTTCACCTCATAATACTAAAAGCTTCAAGAAGTTAAGAAAAACAACAATTGTTGGGCCAGGGTCCCAGATCCCCATTCCCGAGGCGACCCCTCGGGCTACGCTCGAGACGAGCGCCTCAAAACGTCGGACCCGATCCCAACATCCATACATAGTTCGATTCATAATTCACACACAAACATCCTCATACAATCAAGCTCTTACACATGCATTTAAAACATGAATTAAACACCCCCTAACCTAAGGGGCTTCATGCCATTACAATCCGAAGGAAATTCAACAAATATTCCCAAATGAAGGATCATATAAAATAAAATGTAAATCCAAAATACATGAGTATGCTCCATGATGATATGCTCGCGGGCTAACCAAAATACTAACTTAATACAAGGCTCCTAACTAGCTTGAAGTTTCCGATGCCTTGCAAGGTCAACAATCGTCTCGATCTGCACCTGAGGAGGGGAGAGTAATGGGGTGAGTTGCGAAGCTCAGTGGTATATACATTTATAGCCATTGGCAACGAGCCACACATTCAAGCATATATATTTATATCAGCATATAACAAATCATCAATCGATCACTTTACAATCGTCGCATCACAATTTATGACATATGATTATGCAATATAACAATTTGACATGTGTCATGCTCAGCAAATCAATCATGTATGCACAAACAATTGGCTCGAGAGTTCTGTAAAACGATCCAGATAAACCGAAGTTTATACCGTAAACTATCCGAGTCCGATTTCTCAAGGATCTCGTTGCCTCAAGAGGGCAGCCGGGAAAAGGCTTTACGTCGACGTGCACGTGACTCCATCCGTTACTCTCTCACCCAAACAAAACACATATCCATTCGTTTCATGCTCAAAGCATTTTTCAAAGGTTCAATGCTTTTCATTCTTTGCATTCTCACAAAATGCCATAAGGCCTATCAAGGCCATGCATGATCATAATCACAATGCATGCTCAATATTTCTCATATAATTCCACACAAGCAGTATCATACACATGCAAGCTGTTAGAGTAGTGCCCTAAAGGCAATCGCCTTTAGCGCGTTTTGTACAAAGTTGTGTACATATTTTATGAATAAATAAAGAAAGGCATATTTCATTAATTTGGTGTTCATTATTTATGAACTGATATTGATCTATAAGCAAATTAATGAAGTCCATGATACATGACATAGCATGAAGGAAATTATGATGTGATCATACTACTGAGATTCCTATCATGTGCAATTATGTCGATATCTAAATTATCCTAGTCATAGGATTACCGAGACCGGACATCGATGTCTGGAAAGACTAGCACATCTCAAGCTCCTTGATTTGGTCAAGCGGTGGATCTCGAAGCGTAAATATGAGATATTTAGGGTTGAGATGTGGATGCTTACTAAGTAGTAAGTACATTGGATGACCTGCTATGAGATCATCACATGGATGTCCTATTCTAATGTCGGTGATAATCTCATCATAGCAATGGTGCAAGTATCCTTAGACTTGAGGTACTCGAGGATATCTTGAATCTTGATTACGTGCTTTGACTCCATTCCTTGTTGCCTTATAAAGGTCGCCGTAGGGTGGTGCTTGGAGTGCAGTTTGAGGTATTCAAGGTAATTGAGTAGCCAATAGAGGATTCACCACTTCGTGATAGCGTAAGATGATACCCATGGCCTCTTGTCGGGGTCATTACTTGAAAATCTCGATCGAGTACATATGTCATGAAGAGTGTCTTCATTGACATATTAAGTAATGAGTCCCAGGACAAGAACTGAAATCACTGGACTAGATTTGGCGTAGTCGATCTAGTAAGAGTTGACACTTTGCCCATACTCATAACCAAGTGGGGTATAGCATGGTGAAAGGACGAATTGCACGGTAATTGTTTATGGAAAGGTTCGTGATATGGTTCATGATGAATATAGGTTCATTCGTCAAACCAATTACTTTCCGATCAATTGGAGGTCATGATGTGTTGCTAGATACCGCTCATGACTTGCTTGGATTAAGTGTTGATCTAAGTGGCTAACATAACCGGGAACCTAATAGGTCACACGCATAAGAGTGATTCGGAGAATTCGTAAAATAGTTTTGGACAGAGATCCAATAAATGGAGAGCAATGGAATTAAATAGATCCCGATGAGATCGAGATATGTTCTGATGAGATCGCGACATCGATCTTGTTGAAAAAGGTTTTCGGTAGTTTTTCCATACCGAGACCCGGTAGGACCGACCCCAGTATGACTGGACCCGCCTCAGCAGTTATATACATATATATATTATTAATTAATTAAAGAATATATATATATATATAGCATTTACGTGGATAGATGAAGAAAGGAGAAGAACCTTCTTTTGGATGCTTAGTCATTACTTACATTAAATGACAAAAGGACAAAAGAAGGAGAAGGTGTCGTTGGTTTTTAAAACAAGGGGTTTAAAAATCAAAGATGAAGCTCTCTTTATGGTTGATGTTCGTGGGTCTTGAAAGAAGATAGAAAGAGTTTTATTTTTCAAGTTATCCATCATCGATCATCAAGCTTCTCTTCCTCTCCAAGTTCTTCTCCATCGTTTCTCAAGCTCTCCAAGGACAAAGGTAAGAGCTAGCACTCTTTAATTTGTTCTAGCTATTCCCGGGTCAAAGGGTTTGTCCCGGTTAGGTTCTCCGATCTCTACGTGGATACCGTTAGAAACGGTCTCCTTTGGTCATTTTAGTTTGACTTTGTTATATAGTCACATAGATCCTGGCTTTCAGGAAGGTCCCCGAAAAATTTTTTTTGTTTTTCTGCACCGTGGGCATGTGATGCTCACACCAGGATTTTCCTACAGTGGTATCAGAGCCACTTGTGTCGTATATAACGAAGAAATCATGACTAGGTCGGAGTTGCCTATTGCTTGTGACGATGATGCATGTTGTAAATGTTAAATTCGAAATCAGTATAAAGATATTGTTTTTCGAAATTTTCTTGCCCAGATATGTTCACAAGATGTTGTTGCATATGTCTGTGGAAGCTTGAAATTTATCAATGTGATTTGATATGGTTTTGCTAATTTATTCCCTAATGTTCTGGTTGTTGTGTTTGTGCACATTCAATGAACAGGCATGCTTGTAAATTCGAGAATAAATTGTAGAAATTTTTTTTTTTGGATTTTCTTTCACCGACATGTCTCTAAGATGTTTATAAATGTCTATGAGGATGGAAAAATGTTTTTATGAAGATTTACTATTTATTTGAGAATTTATTGTGTGCTTATGGGAATAACTGTGTTGAGGAACACAGATTCTACATTGGCTTTGTTGCTGAGGTTGGATGAGTTTTTGTTGGAAATAAATCCTGCAAAACTTCATGGAGCATGTTGTGAACATGTTGTAACCTCTGTAAGTTTCTCAGAATTTATTGAAATTTTTTCAATGATTTTTTCAAGCAAAAGACAGAGCTTGGCAGTTTTGAGAAAGTTGCTGGAGCTATTTTGTTTGGAATGATTAATTGTGTATTTTTCAATTCCAATGCCTTGGATCATTTTTAATGTGATTAAAAATATGTTACATTGATGTTGTATGCTTACCAAACTGATTTTCTTGAAATTGGATTTCCAAACAATTTTCGGATGTCAAATGTGTCTCATTAGCGTCTCGTTAGTATATTCCCTTATCTTGATTGCTTTGGCCGTCACAAATTTTGTGACCAGTGCCGAAGTAGTCTTGATAAAGTGTAGACTACCTAGAGATACTTAGGGTGATAGTTTGATATTCGCAAAATCATTTGGAAATCTAAGTGAATAATAGTGTATTCATTGATTTCAAGTTTCATGTATAGTATATCTATATATGGTAAGCATGGTACAATGAAAGTGTTTCATTGGTACATCATAGTAAAGGATATTACACTTGGTATTGTGAATTTGAACTACACGGATTGAAAAATTAGCCGACTAGAGAGCATGCCAGTACATGTTCTAGTCGACTAGCACATGTACCAATCGACTAGCACATGCACCAGTCGACTACCACATGCACCAGTCGACTAGTTCGTGCACAGTAATCCATAGTAGTCGACTAGCACATGTATCAGTCGACTGGCACATGCACCAGTCGACTACAACATGCAAAAGAAGGGATGATGGATGATTTTAGGTATAGATTTAATGTGATTGATGAATTGCCCTAAATCATTCCATATAGTCATGGTGACTATAATCCTATAGCTTGGAGAAGAAGAAGATGAGACCTGAAAACTCTCACACATCATATGAAAACTAACGTCTTCCATTAATATGGGGAGAACCAGAGTTCTTATAGAGTTGGGTTGTTGGGTAAACCCAAGCTCACTCTATACGGATATGTTCGAACCATGAAAATAAGATTTTCGGATTAATGGGTCGGTTTTCACTAAAAGCGTTGATTTGTTGAGTAAACTCAAGGTTAACGTGGACAGAGGCGAAATTGGGTAGTGTACATCAGATGTACGCGCATCAAGAGTTGATAACCCAATGTGTATGCATACATCACGAGTTGATAGCACTAGTCGATAGTTGCATCTATGATACAATTGGTATGACCGATACTTGCCGATTGATCTAAGGTGGCTTGTTGGGTAAACCCAAGGTCATTTTTAGTAATGTCGGATATCTATGATGCAATTGGTATGACTGATACCTACCGATTGACCTAAGCTGGCTTGTTGGGTAAACCCAAGGTCATTTTAGTAATGTCGGATATCGACCCACTAGAACATTTTGTCATAATGTTTCTTGAATTCGTACTGAGGGTTATGGATTCTTTGAAACTAGTGGGAGCCATATGCATGTCATGCAAGTCCTTATGATCATGCACGTAATTCTATTCTAACATTCTTTCTCTCTATCCCTATAGGTTATTAAAGATGACTTCCGGTGTGAACTTGCGCTCACTAATGGACTCAAACAAATTAACTGGACCAAATTTTCTCGATTGGCTGAGAAATCTGAGAATTGTTCTCAGATCTGAGGAACTGGGATATGTCCTAGATGTTCCACTTCCTGATCCACCTGCTGCTGATGCTTCTGATGAGGATCAGAAGGCATATCGAAAGCATCTCAAAGACAGTGACATGGCTACCTGCATTATGCTCGCCTCGATGTCACGAGAGCTGCAGAAGCAGCATGAGTCTATGGATGCTAATACCATAGTGTTTCATCTTAGGGAGCTGTTTGATGAGCAAGCTCGGTCTGAAAGGTTCGAGACCTCGAGGCTACTCTTCACTACTAAGATGACTCCAGGTTCATCTGCAGTGCAGTATGCACTAAAGATGAATGGGTACATTGAGAGGTTAGTTGTCTTAGGTTTTGTTATGGAATATGAATTAAGTGTTGACTTAATTCTAATTGGATTGTTTGATAGTTATTCACAGTTTGTGTTAAACTATCGGATGAACCAAATATCTACAACAATCCCTGAGTTGATCAATCTGCTCAAGACAGCAGAGCAAGCTATCAAGAAGGATAGCAAGCAAGTGCTTATGGTGGACTCTTCTTCTGGTTCCAAGAAAAAGAAACTAAAGAAGAAAAGGTCTAAGAAACCGAAAGGAAGTGCAGCCAAAAAGAAAACCAAAGAAACTGCACCAAAAGGAACTTGCTTCCATTGTGCAAGACCGCCACCGGGCTTAAACTATAAAGTCTATCTGGAAGAATTGAAGCGTAAGAAGGCATCGATGCCTCGGCTTCTTCGGTATGTTGTCATTGAGGTTAATAATGTTTCGACCATAACATATGGGTATTAGATACGGTTGTGGCTCACACATATGCAATGATATCACGAGGTCTCGGGGACGATGAGCAGTTCATGAAGGAGAACTAGACTGCGTGTGGGAAATAGAGCAAGAGTTCTTTGCATTAGTCGTGAGGCACTTACTTTTTGTCACTCCCCACCGGGCTTGTAATTAAATTGGATGAATGTTATTTTGTACTGTTTTAACAAAGAACATATTATGCATTTCTTATTTAAATAAATTTGGTTTCCATTTGACTTTTAGTAACAATGGTTGTTCTATTAGTTTGAATGGAATGCTTTATGGTATTGGTACATTATGCAATGGAATTTACATATTAGATATGTCACATCCAATTATGAATGTCAATGACACGAAAAGACATAAACGAGGTAATTTAAAATCAACTTACTTATGGCATTGTCGCCTTGGCCATATAAATGAGAGATGCAAAGCTAAGCTCCATAAGAGTGGAAGTTTAGGTCATTTGATTATGAATCATATGACACATGTGAATCTTGTTTATTAGGCAAGATGACTAAGTTACCCTTTAAGGGAAAGGGTGAGCGATGATGGAGTATTAGACCTAATACATTCAGATGTATGTGGTCCGATGTCCATCCATGCTAGAAGTGGTTGTCTTTACTTCATTACCTTTATCGATGATTATTCTCGATATGGGTACCTGTATCTGATGAGATACAAATCTGAAGCATTTGAAAAGTTCAAACAATTGAAATGAAGTAGAAAACCAACTTGGGAAAAGTATCAAGACATTACGATCGATCGTGGTGGGGAATACTTAGACCAGCAGCTTTTGGATTATCTCGTAGATAATGGGATTTTATCTCAATGGACTCCTCCTTACACACCACATAATGGTGTGGCTGAAAGGAGAAATCGAACCTTCTAGACATGGTACGATCGATGATGGGCTTTAAAGTTACCAAAATCCTTTTGGGGTATGCAATCGAGACAATTGTTTACTTGCTAAATGAGTTCCATCAAAGACAGATTGATGTTACTCCATATGAGATGTGGACTAACAAAGACCCTATCTTACTCATTTGAAAGTTTGGGGTTGTCACTGCTTATGTGAAGCGGACACGATCGAGATAAACTTGATGCAAAGTCGACAAGTGTTTGTTAAGTAGGATATCCTAAAGAAATAATGGGATATCAATTCTACCTTTGAGGAACAAAAGGTGTTTGTTTGAAGCATCTGTCTTTAGAGAAAGAGTTTCTTTTACAAGAAGGCGGTGGGAGCAAAATTAAACTTGAAGAAGTTCAAGATGCTCGAGCAGATCTGAGATCAACCGCTGAACTCAAACTGTGACTCATACGAGATGAAGTAATAGTTCAACCTTCTACAACACACGAAGTTCAGTGGGTCACGTAGGATACGCTCTGTTCCCGAGAGATATGGATTTCGTGAATGAACAGAATGACGTATTGCTCATAGAAGATGATGAGCCTACCACCTATGAAGAGGTTCTGAAGAGTTCAGAGTCTGAGAAATGGCTTCAAGCCATGAAGGATGAAATGGATTCCATGTATGAAAACCAAGTATGGACTTTGGTTGAGGCGCCCGAAGGAATAAAACCCATAGGTTGTAAATGGGTTTTCAAAAAGAAAACCGACATGGATGGTAATGTAATTACCTATAAAACAAGGCTTGCGGCTAAAGGTTTTCGTCAAAGACAAGGAGTTGACTACGACGAGACCTTCAGTCCAGTAGCAATGCTTAAATCCATTATGATACTCCTAGCCATTGCCACTCATTATGATTATGAAATATGGCAAATGGATGTGAAGACAGCTTTCCTAAATAGAAATCTAGCTGAGGATGTGTACATGACACAACCTGAGGGCTTCATCTCCTATGATGGCGAAAAGGTATGCAAGCTTCAGAAATCCATCTATGGATTGAAACAAGCATCCAGGAGTTGAAATATCCGTTTTGATGAGGTAATCAAAGAGTTTGGTTTCTCACAAAATCCGGATGAATACTGTGTGTATAAGAAGGTTAGTGGGACTGCAATCGTATTCCTTGTGCTATATGTAGATGACATATTATTACTAGGAAACGATGTCTCGATGCTACAATTAGTGAAGATTTGGTTGTCCAAACAATTTGCCATGAAAGACCTTGGTGAAGCAACTTATATCCTTGGGATAAGGATCTATAGAAATAGATCAAAAAGGTTGCTTGGTCTTTCACAGTCAACGTACATAGACAAGATGCTAAAGAGGTTTAGCATGGAGCAATCCAAGAGAGGTTACCTTCCCGTGACTCATGGGATAACACTCACGAAATCTATGTGTCCTAAGACACAAGATGAGAGGATGCGCATGAATATGATCCCGTATGCATCTGCGGTAGGATCTATCATGTACGCTATGCTATGTACGAGACCCGATGTATCATATGCTCTAAGTGTTACTGGCGATACCAATCGGATCTGGTGAGGGTCATCTTTGGGTGGTTGTCAAGAATATCCTTAAGTACTTGCGAAGGACTAAGGATGTTTTCTTGATATATGGAGATGGAGATCTCAAAGTGAGCGGGTATACAGATGCCAGTTTTCAATCTGATAAGGATGATTCTAAATCCTAATCAGGTTATGTATTAACACTGAACGGCGGGGCAGTCAGTTGGAAGAGTTCCAAACAAGAGACGACTGCAGATTCAACGACCGAGGCAGAGTACATTGCCGCTTCAGACGCAGCAAAGGAAGCAGTTTGGATCAAGAAGTTCATTACTGAACTTGGTGTGGTTCCTAGCTGTGATGGGCCCATCTGATTGTATTGTGACAACAATGGGGCTATTGCGCAAGCGAAAGAACCAAGGTCTTATCAACGATCCAAACACGTACTTCGCAGATATCACCTGATCAGGGAAATCATTGGTCGAGGTGATGTGCAGATAGAGAGAATTCTCACATAGCAGAATATTGTTGATCCGTTGACAAAGCCATTGTCACAGAAGAACTTTGATTCTCATGTACTCGCCTATGGTATTAGATATCAAGGCGATTGACTTTAGGTCAAGTGGCAGATTATTAGAGTAGTGCCCTAAAGGCAATCGCCTTTAGCGCGTTTTGTACAAAGTTGTGTACATATTTTATAAATAAATAAAGAAAGGCATATTTCATTAATTTGGTGTTCATTATTTATGAACTGATATTGATCTATAAGCAAATTAATGAAGTCCATGGTACATGACATAGCATGAAGGAAATTATGATGTGATCATACTACTGAGATTCCTATCATGTGCAATTATGTCAGTATCTAAATTATCCCTAGTCATAGGATTACTGAGACTGGACATCGGTAATTCGGAAAGACTAGCACATCTCAAGCTCCTTGATTTGGTCAAGCAGTGGATCTCAGAAACTGTAAATATGAGATATTTAGGGTTGAGATGTGGATGCTTACTAGAAGTAGTAAGTACATTGGATGACCTGCTATGAGATCATCACATGGATGTCCTATTCTAATGTCAGTGATAATCTCATCATAGCAATGGTGCAAGTATCCTTAGACTTGAGGTACTCAAGGATATCTTGGATACTGATTCTGTGCTTTGACGCCATTCCTTGTTGCCTTATAAAGGTCGCTCGTAGGGTGGTGCTTGGGTACAGTTTGAGGTATTCGAAGGTAATTGAGTATCCAATAGAGGATTCACCACTTCTGTGATAGCAGAAGATGATACCAATGGCCTCTTGTCAGGGTCATTACTTGGAAATCTCTTATCAGAGTACATATGTCATGAAGAGTGTCTTCATTGACATATTAAGTAATGAGTCCCGTGACAAGAACTGAAATCACTGGACTAGATTTGGCGTAGTCGATCTAGTAAGAGTTGACACTTGCCCATACTCATAACCAAGTGGGGTATAGCATGGTGAAAGGACTAATTGCACAGAATTGTCATGGAAAGGTTCATGATATGGTTCATGATGAATATAGGTTCATTCATCAAATCAATTACTTTCCGGTCAATTGGGGGTCATGATGTGTTGCTAGATACCGCTCATGACTTGCTTGGATTAAGTGTTGATCTAAGTGGCCAACATAACCGGGAACTTAATGGGTCACACGCATAAGAGTGATTCGGAGAATTCGTAAAATACTTTTGGACAGAGATCCAATAAATGGAGAGCAATGGAATTAAATAGATCCCGATGAGATCGAGATATGTCCCGATGAGGTCGCGACATCGATATTGCTGAAAAAAGTTTTCGGTGGTTTTTCATACCGACCCGTAGGGTGATCCCAAGATGTGACTGGACCGCCTCGTGATTATATATATATATATATATATATATTAATTAATTAAAGAATATATATATATATATATATATATATATATATATATATATATATATATATATATATATATATATATATATATAGCATTTACGTGAGAGATGAAGAAAGGAGAAGAACCTTCTTTTGGATGCTTAGTCATTACTTACATTAACGTAACGTTTGGTTGTCGTTTGCAGACGCGAGGTCAGAGTACAAGAATATATAAGTTCTGTCTAAAGTGGTGTTTGATTACTGTCTGCGTGCATTTTCGTTTTGTCCTCAAAGGTCTTGGACAAAAATTTTTGTCCAATCCAAAACTATGGTACAGAGATTTTTGTCTGTTGGACAAGAATTGGAAATGACCATAATACCCTCTTTTTCTCCGGGGTTCAACCCACCTCTCCTTCGTCGTTGTCTCTGACGCAGTTCACCCCCGATCCTTGTTATGCTTACCCTTTGAAACTACCCTCCTGTCTCCATCTCTCCTTCTTCACTTTGTTGCGTCTCCGTCGTCAAAGGTATATTGCGTTTTTCCCCTTCGCACGTCCGCACCTGGCGACAAGGTCTGATTTTTCAGTTTCTCTTCCTCCATTTCGTCTTCGCCATAAACCCTCGACCCTCAACCCCCACAGCATCACATCTCTGGTTCATTTCTTCAATGACTGTAACATTCATAGCAAAATCCTCCAGTTAGCGAAGCGAGATGGGCACGCTTGCGAGCAATATACACCGTCGGATTTTGGATTCGTGAGACCCGTCAAGCCCTTGATTGTCTCGGTTGCCGACTCTAGGGCAACTACTACTTTCAAGAGCAATGTAAAGCTCTCATTTTTCATAAATCCTAGATCCCAATCTCGTTAAACTTCCTGTATTTTGTTTAACTGGAACTGCTTGGTTTGTCTTTACTATGGTAGATCGACTTTTTTTTGGTGCTTGTATGTAATTTTTACCCGCGGGATTTTCTAGAGTTCAGTGTCTAGTAGATGAGCATCGACTCCTGTTAACGTGAAGTTTTTGTTAAATGGGGAATGAAATTTGTGTTGTTTTAGTGAAATATGCAATTGTGGCACGTATTGGTATTGTGTGAAAGACAATGGAGTAGCGTCAATGTGTGAAAGTTTTGAGTGTTTATTGCATCTTTTTACTTCTTTCGCAGATTTGGTGTTAGAGAATAATTGGAAGGAATGTGCGGGTGTTCTTGCCTTGATAACTAGTTGAAGCATTTTCAATCTCTTGATGTTCAAAGCTTTGACTTGTCAAGTTCTGTCTTTGCTTAATTATGAATAAGCGAATTCAAATATCATACTATTATCTGCCTTCACCATAGATGCTTGGGACAAGTATAAGAATGGTTTTGTTGGGTCTCTATAGTTTGGACTCTCATGTCACTTTTGCTGATTATTTTTCCTCTTGTTGCTGACGTTAGTGTTCGTATCTAATTACAGTGTCCAGACATAGAACTCTAATGAACCTTTTTGACAAAGCTCCCTTGGTTGACAAGGATGCATTTGTGGCACCTAGTGCTTCGATAATCGGGGACGTTCAAGTGGGAAGAGCATCGTCTATTTGGTATGGCTGTGTTCTGAGAGGTAATATTGACAAAACTTTGTACCCTCCACATTAACTCATTCTTGTCAGATATCGATTTGATTTGAAGTGGGGGAGATATGGATGCCCTTACATGTTACTTGGCCCCAATCTTACGGAAAATACATATCTTCTACATTCTAATGCTGTAAGGTTAGGATGTATCTGGCAGAATGCAAATGTGCAAAGAATCCCAAGTTCTTTATATTCTTTTGACAGCATGGGTCATGAGAGTTTGGCTGGTGCTTGTGCATGTTAGAACTCTAAATTTTTGGTGCAGAAAGTTGTTATCAAGAATTCTCTCTATATCCTATTAACTCAATTGAATCTAAGAATTATGCCACGTATTTGATTTTTGTTCATTTTGAAAATTGAATTGGATTTCGTTCCTGAAGTTTAATGTCATGGGTCTTTGTTTGTGCGTAAACTGATCTTTTAACCCTTTTTTTTGGCCTTTACATTGGTACTGAACCTTCATCTGCCCATTGCTTCTGGAGTTATATTTCTTACTCCCTGAGGCTGCTTTTCCTCCCTATTTTTTCCTTGCTGATCTTGAATAGATTCTCTACTTCTACTTGGTATCTGTCGAGCCCACATCCAAGTGAAATAGTAGCAGAGACTTGAAACTGCATACATTGTGCTTTGTCTTTGATTTTATTTCTTAGATTCTTTGATTGAAGGTGACTGATCTATACTGTCCTGGTAAATGCATACAGTAATCCGTTGTTGGTCTGCGAATGAAATTCTTTTAGTTGTAATGTTTGTTATTTTTCTTTGTAGTCACAAAAATATCTTGGTTTGTAGGTGATGTGAATAGCGTTAGTGTTGGATCTGGCACCAATATACAGGACAACTCCCTGGTGCATGTGGCTAAATCAAATCTAACTGGAAAGGTGCTACCAACAATCATTGGGGACAATGTTACTGTAGGTGAGCAATGAGCAAGGGGACTGTGGTTGATGTTAATAAGTCTGGTACATGTTTACGTAATTCAGTCCACATTGATCTGTAGGTCATAGTCTTTTTTACATGGTCAGACTTGTTGAGGACGAGGCTTTCATTGGTATGGGGGCAACACTACTTTTGTGCAAATACAAGGAGACAAGGATCATTTTCTTTACCAATAATACAAACATGTTTAGGTGTAGAATCATTGATCCTCTTTTAGCTTTTATGCTCTTTTAGCTTTTGACTCCACTCTTTTGGTTGATCGCCAAACTGGTTAGTGTCATTTCATAATGGAGAAACTTATGCAACAAGGCAGCATGTATTTTGATGGTCTTTTGATCCTTGTGTCTGTTACTCCTCTGCGTTTTTTTGTATTCCAAAGTTTGTGCAAGCTTTATTTAGATTTGCAATTACATTAAAAATCTCGAAGAGTGTAATATTCACTTTCACGTGTAATATCATAGTAATAGTAACAACAATAATTAATAATAATTATAATAACATGTTTAATTTTCTTTAACAAATATCATACTAAAATAAACAAATCAACAAATACTTGTCATAGTAGGTAATACTAATAATAATAATAAGCGTAATAATAATAATAAAAAAACAATATTAATAATAGGTAATAATAATAATAATAATAAAATTAATAATATTACTACGTAACTATATTAATAATAATAGCAATAATCAAAATAATATTAATAATGTTAACAAAATTAATACTAGTAGTAATAATAATAATAATAATAATATTAAACATAATAATAATAACAACAATAATAATAATAAACATAATAATAATAATTGTAATAATCGTAGTAATAATAATAATTTTATAGTAATATTAATAATATTAATACGTTATTATAATAATTATGATAATAGCAATAATCAAAATAATATTCATAATATTAAAATAATAATAATATAATAATAATAATTGCAATCATAATAATAATAATTATTATTAAACATAATAATAATAATAATAATTATTATTATTATTATCATAATAATATTAATAATATAATCATAACAACAACAATAATAATATTATTCACAATATTAATAATAAAAATAATACTAAAAATTACATTTATTAACATCTACAAGTCTTATTACACTACAGGGGCATTTCTGTCATTAACACTGTTTTCTGTTCTAAAGACGGCAACCAAACACATTTCTGTCCTTAAGACGAAGACAATTATCTCTGTTCTGTCTACCGCAACCAAACATTTTCTTGTCTTCAATTCTTATCCTGTCCTGTCCTGTCTCTTCCTGTCTTTACATGCTGAAGACGGTAACCAAACAGACAGTAAATGACAAAAGGACAAAAGAAGGAGAAGGTGTCGTTCGTTTTTAAAACAAGGGGTTTAAAAATCAAAGATGAAGCTCTCTTTATGGTTGATGTTCGTGGGTCTTGAAAGAAAATAGAAAGAGTTTTATTTTTCAAGTTATCCATCATCGATCATCAAGCTTCTCTTCCTTTCCAAGTTCTTCTCCATCGTTTCTCAAGCTCTCCAAGGACAAAGGTAAGAGCTAGCACTCTTTAATTTGTTCTAGCTATTCCCGGGTCAAAGGGTTTGTCCCGGTTAGGTTCTCCGATCTCTACGTGGATACCGTTAGAGACGGTCTCCTTTGGTCGGTTTGGTTTGACTTTGTTATATAGTCACATGGATCCTGACTTTCGGGAAGGTCCCGGAACAAAAATTTTTGTTTTTCCCCACCGTGGGCATGTGATGCTCACACCGGAATTTTCCTACACAAGCAAGCAAGCATATACAAGGCAATTTGCCCATACACACAATAACCATAAATGTATTACCCACCTAATATCGCTTGAGTATCCGACTCACTGGTGTCCTTCCTCTTGCGATTGGGTTAGGTCGGCTTGGTTTCCTAGAATAAACCAAATTTTCATTCAATTAACATCTACAGAAAATATTCAAAGCTTGCAAAATCCAAAATAAAGCACGAAAAGTCTACATTCGACTTCCTCCTAAAATTCCGAACCTGACGAGGCAAATTCTGAACTTCTCTTCTTCATACAACTTGTAGCCCTTGATCTCTAGTTCACAATGAATCAAAAATCACCTCAATTGGACATCTACACCAAAAGATATGCCAAAAATACCAAAAATTATCTCTTTCAGACAACCTGGGGCTCGCCGCGGCGTAGCCTGGCTCGTCGCGACGAAAGCACAAATGTGTGTGTTGCAACGTGCTCACCTCACGCACGTCGCGACGTGCACATTTGTGCGCCGCGGCGTGCACATCAATCGTGCACGCCGCGACGTGCACCTTGTGCACGCGGTGTGCCGCCCTTCTGCCGTCGGAGGAGCGACTCCGAACTCCATTTTTCTGCATTTTTCGACTTCAATCTTTTCCCAAACTCAAATGCAACACACCTAAGTCTTAGATCATGTCTTATACTACATTTCTAACCCAACAGCAACTCAAAATCAGTCATAAACACCTCAACCCACGAAATCTAACCATTTTTGCCCTAAAATCCTAAAACCACCGATTCTACTTCATTCAACTCAAATCCAACATTAAATCTTACTGAAACAAGATTACAAGAAGCTAACTTACCTGGAAATTGCTTCAAACTGTCGAAAAATCTCTTGGATCGCAAACCCTATTCTCTTCTCTTCTTCCTCCACCGACGGCACTTCTCCTTCTTTTCTCTTCTCTTTTCCTTTCTTTCTTCTCTTTTCTTTCTCTAATTCTTGACTTAAGAAAAGGCCAAAGCACCCCTCCTAGACATGCCTTAAGCTCTCCCACCTAAGCAATCTTTCCAAAATGCCCTCATATAATTTCATCTTATAATTTTCATTTAAACCACATTAAACTCAAATCAACCTCAATTATTCCCTAATCCTCTCAATTTAATCAATCTAAGACATAAACACATAAGTAACACAATTCATGCTTAATGACATCATAAAAAAAAATCCGGGGTCCAACAACAATTTCAATACAGATCTTGGAAAAGCCTACTCTTTTCAACTTAGTCGTGTTCCTATTTAGACAAAGGGGTTTCCATATTAAACTTGTACTGTAGTTTAGTATTTTAATAGACTAACATTCTAATGGGAGGTTATAAATCTTCACTTAAATCAGTATATGCTTCATCTTAACCACTTTTTAAGTCTAAGCTAGCTCTCTATTTCACCAAAAACAAAGGTTTCTCATGGATATGCTAGGGTTCTATCCAATAAGACATTGTGCTCTCCTATAAGCTTAAAGAAGAAAACCTCCTCTTCATTAATCAGCATTTTCTAAAGATCAAATTTCTTCGGTTGTTAAAAATCCATCTTTGCACAATAAGAAAGGCTATAATTTTCTCAATAAAGAATCCCACTAAAATGCTAAACCATTTCTTTTCTCCTTAACATTTCAATGGATATGGAGATAACTTTATGGTTCTCACTTAAGAAGTCAATAAAAGTAGGGAGTAATATGTTTTTTTTCAATTGAGATGAGATCTCTAACCACTTGACTCCATATTTTCTTAAGGTGAGGAGATACAATAACATCTCTTATGGAAGGTAAAGTGGAAAGTTGAATGAAGGTAGACAAGATAGAGTTTGTAAAAGCGCTTAGGGCTCAATCTACGCTAGAGGACCAACAGGAAAAGAGATATAAGACGAAGATATAGGTAAAGAGGGGAGCAAGCTCTAAGGAGGAAGAACATGTAATAAATATGTAACTAGATATTGGAGAGGAGACAAGGATGGCATATGGTTCCTTTCCCAAAAAGAGAAAGAAACTAAACTAAGCAAAATGTGGGAAGTACTCGTTCCTTTTGAAGAGTGAACATAAAGAGAATTCCATTCTCATCCCTTTCAAAACATTTTTATTAGAATATGATCTCATTTCCTTCTTAGAGTTTAAGATTGAAATTATGCACATCAATAAATACGTGGACACATGTATTTATTAGGATTTGATTTTTTATAAAACGTTTATGTCATTGCCAAGTATAATTCATTAGGGCTTAAAGGAGAGTGATAAATATTAAAATAGTTTATTAAGGGTCTGTTTGTTTTCTATTTTATTTTTATTTTTATGTTTTTGTTTTAAATTCAAGAAAAAAACTTGCTAGTTTAAGTTTTAATTTATGTTTTAGTTTTGATTTTTCTAGTTTTCAAAAATTATGAAAACTATAAAAAGTAGTGTTTTTGTTTTCTGTTTATGTTTTTTCCAAATCTGATTTATTATTAACTAAATATATTATTTAATTATTTAATATATTAATTTAATAATAACTAAGAATGATTTATTTTAATATTATATAATTAATTAATTTAATAGATTTAAGAATAACTTAAATTTACTTATAATTGTATTTAATTTTTTAATTAAATTTAATAATTATCACTAATATAATTAAATTTAAAATATTTTCAAAATATATAAATTTCAAATAAATTTTGATTTAAAATTAAAATATATTTCAAATAAATATTATTTTTAAATTATTTATTTTAATAAACAAAATAATTATATATATAAGATATTAAAATAAATATTTAAGTTTTATCTAATAGGTAATTATTATCAATAATAAAATTATAATTACATTGACATTAACAACCAAAATAAGCATAAGTGAAAATCATAACAAAAAAAAACCCGAAAGGCCTAGAGTGTTCTTATAAACTAAAAGGTTGTGATCCTAAAAATGGACCATTTTAGTTGTTCTTTTATGCCTAAGATTACTAAAGTATAAGTTCAAGTGGATAAATATTTTAATTAGAAGTTTATTTATGTAAAATAAGTGTTTTTTTAAAACTATAATTTATGTATTTATGAGTGAAGAGTTCTAAAAGACACATCGACAAATTTCTATAATTTGAGAACTTATTGAATTGTAATGCTCATAAAGTTCTCAATTCCCTTGCCCTATCCTACCCAAAGGAAGGTTATCGCACCGTCATGAACTCAGCCCTGGCCCCGGGAAATCACTACAAGTGGCAAAAGAGTCTTCCGACTTAAGATTTGACCAATTATGTAGCAGTAGACTAAAAACATATTTTTCATCGAACTTAACGGCACCTCAATACAGAACAACAAGAAGCATATTTTTCATTTAGGTGCCCTCTTTACGAACATCGTAATTAGACTTAATATTCGGTTGAATTTTAGTATAATATTATATCGGTATAGATTAACACTAAGTACCATTTTAGCTAATATTTTAAATTTATAAAATAGTTTATGAATTGTTTTAAAAATTACAAAATAGTTCATATTATAATGTTATATTTTATATTTTTAACCATGTCTTTAAAAATTATAATAATAAATAATAAATAATAATCATAATTTTAATTTAATTTATAAATTAATTTAATAATAAAATATATTTTAAAATATATAAACTTCAAATGAATTTTGATTTAATAATTAAAAAGATATAAAATAAATATTAGTTTATAAGTAATAATTTTTAAATTATTTTAAAAATAAATTATTTTATTAAGTCATCATTAATAAATATTATATAAAATTTAAATAAAATAATTTATTTTAAGTTTTATCTAATTTATAATTATTATTAGTAATAAAATATTTATTTTATTTTTAAAAAATTAAAAATTACAATAATAATAAAATTGAAGTAAATAAAATAACTAATTAAAAATTTTGAAAAAAGAAGAAGAAGAAGAAGAGGTCAAGATATTTTGAAAATTTTGTTAAAAATTTCTCCATTTTAAAATTTTTCGTATTAGCCAATATTTTAAATATTGATAGTATCGACCGGTACCGATTAGTACTATTAATATCGACTAATATTTAAATCTAGTAAAATCTAACTCTGATATCATCCTAGTTTTAGTTCGATATAATACATACCGGCCAGGCCGGTGCTTACCGGTGTCCAAAAGACTGATTCTAAGTGTTCATTCAACACCCAGGTCTTTTTTTTGTAATTTCAATTTTGTATTGGATTGCTTTACTTCTTGACCCATTAGCCACATGGGTAGTGTAGTATGAAAACATACATTACAGCTGGACTGGACAAGACAATTGGACATCGGAATTGGGGACACCGTCAAATGTTTTGTGTTACCAACGAAATGAAAGTGAGAGCTCAGCTAGGAATACTAATTACCACAAACGACCATCTCTCAATCTCCGCAAACCAATTCAAACGGAGTCAGACTAACAAAAACTGAAAAGACTGGAATCACTCATTGTCGCTATAAATTCTAGGGACGTTGACATTTGCAGATTTGCTCCGACTGCAATTGCATTATCATTTATCAATCCCCGCTCTGGTATGTTTCTCTGTTTTTTTTTTTTTTTTAATACATATAGATCTCGTCTTTCCTTCTGAAATCAATCATTTCCATCTTTATTTTTGCTTACAATCAATATATAAATAAAAAGGGATCATGAACATGACTATCGACGTTTTTTACGATTAACATTTGGTTTTGTAGTACGACGAAAACTAAAAAGTATACATTACAACTCCTCCTGTGCTGTCAGCATCCTCCACTCTTAGAAGTTAGAACATGCAGTCCAGAAGTCATCAACAAAGGCGCACCTAGCTTTTGGCCATTTCTGAGTTGGTCGATAATCATTGTCATCATCGTATATATACGTCAGAAACAGGAAACAAAAACAGCAAAGAGTGACAAGAAGAATCCAACGTGTTCACATGAAAGGTTTCGGGTATGAACGTAACGTAAATAATTTTAACTCATTTGTATTTGATTAGTATAAATGTATTACTATTTATTGGTAGTGGTTTTGTATTAGATGAGATAGTAGGAGTAATGTCAACATAGCTGGCTGGTGGGGGATAACAACCCCACAGCTTTGAATCTCTTCTTGCTGACCACTTTTCCTCGTTTTCAGTATTATACACTTTCTTGTACAGCAAAATAGTGGTTTTATCAGTATTAAAAAAATAAATGATTTTTCGCTGGTGACCTTGTACGGTGATTTTGTACACGACGAGGTTAAAGGTTTGTTAAAAGACATTGAATAGTTTGGATTTGTTAGAGCCAAGATGCTGTGTACAATGGACAGGATGCAGAAATAAACTCAGCTTTCCAACTTGCAGTAGCAGACAACAATTATACTGGTCTACGGCCCACAGAGAAATTTTGCTAATAATAACCCCTCTCCCTCTCTCTGCTGCATCATTCACGCTATCATCATCGCCATCGTCATCACCGTCATCTTGATATGCTTGTTCCGTCTTAAAAATCCCAACTTCTTCTTTTCCTCTGTAAAACGGGTATTTCTTCGCCTGCAAACATCAAACTAGTACAAAAATGAAAATTAAAAAAAAAAGGATGCTTTAAGGTGAAGGTTTTTATTTAATTAATTTGATTACTTGAGTCTCTTTTTGGGGGGTCTGCATGCGAAAAAACATCAGTGGGTTAGTATGGTGGAATATGCTTTATTAAGTTTTAGGGATGGTGTTGTAGGTGGTGGGAGGAGCATTGTAAGAAGAATAGTGTTTTCGGCGTGAGGTCACTTTCTGTCGGCATTGCTGTATCCATCGATGATTCCCGAATTTATTTGTTCTAAAGTACAACCAGGAAATTGATTTCATTCATTCATTACCTGCAGTTGTTTCAGCTGTTTCCCGAGCTCCTCTGCGTCATCGTTCCTGATTTGCACCTGCTTTTATAGTTGACACTTGCAGCTTCAAGAATTGCCCTCGATCAGTACTGGGTTTTCATTGCTTTTTAGTAATTTACCATTGGCAGGTGTCTTTCACAGCTATTGTTGAAAGTTGAGAGGGGCAGGGGATTTCATATTCAATGTGGGAATGTGGGTAACGATTACTTTTGTTGATCTTGGTACCGGGGTACCGACTCAATCTGCCGTTGGCAGATGGAGCTGAGGTTTCTGCGGATCTGGCTTCATCTTTCCTCAGAGAATACAGGTTTGATGAATTTTTTATTCCTTTTATTTTTCCTTTTGCTTTTCCTTCTCTGCATTTATCCAATGTCTGAACTCAGAAACATTGTCTGTATTCCGGTGGTATTTGTTGGATTCACATGTCTACTTAGTGAATTTGATGTTGACATTTCTCATGCATCTATTGTGGAGAAGGCTTTTCAACAGACTTTGTTATATTACGTTTGAAACTTCTTGGAACTGTTCACTCGTTGCAAATTACCATTTTGTTTCTCTTTGACTTCCCACAAGAACTGGATGGCTCTCATAAACAATCATTATGGAATATCTATGATATTTGAAAGATTATCAACTCCTGTATTGGTGTCGTCCGTCCTAAACTCCTAATATGCATTAAAACGGATGTTGCTTTTTCTGCACATATTTCTGTTTTTTTTTAATGATTTTGTTGTCGCTAATATATATCTATATATCTGTTTGTGTGTGTGTGCTATCCCTAATATGTTTTGTATGCTTATTTGCGCTGCAGATTCAATGTCTTATCCCATACTACAGAAATAAATTTCCACGTAGTTTTATTGTTTCCCAAGCCAGATGTCAAGGACTCTTGCAGCCATATTTGGAGGTGCTGCAGGAGTCGTGGCATTGGTGGGGATAATTATTGTTATATGGCTTTTCCTATATCACAAAAACAGTGTTTCAAGAACTTCTGAGACAGGATCTTCTGATCGGTCTGTTCAAGGTACCTTTTGCATTGTGTACATCCAGCTGGGTTTAAGGGGCAAGCAAGTCCAAACAATAATCAGCTCATGATTTTCTATGATGATTTACAGCAGGAAGACATGTTGGGGTTGAGTTATCATTGCAAGAAGCAAGGCGTTTTGACATAGAAGAATTATCTCTAGCCACAAAGAATTTTAGTGACAAAAATCTGATTGGGATAGGAAAATTTGGGGAGGTATATAAGGGTTTGCTTAATGATGGCATGCTTGTAGCCATTAAGAAGCGATCTGGAGTACCAAGTCAGGAATTTGTTAATGAGGTAATTCCACATAGATCAGAATACTTGCATAGGATAAGATTTTTCCCACATGAATTATTTGACAGTGTAAGCAAAAGCTCTTACTTTCAATGGGTGGATTACCCCTTAGATTAACTCCAGCTCATCTTATTTTAAAAGACTGGCAAAGTTTGTCTTATATGTATACATATCTGTGTATGTGTGTGCACGCCAGTATGCGCATGAATATATGTGTGAGTGTGCGTGTGTTTTTGTGTGCCTTATTATGGGTGGATCTTACTGTTCCATTCACCATAGTTTGATGTAATTGTACTTAATAGGTACGCTACCTCTCACCCATTCAGCATCGAAATCTTGTAACTCTCTTGGGGTACTGCCAGGATAACAATCAGCAGTTTCTCATATACGAGTATATACATAGTGGAAGTGTTTCCAATCACTTGTATGGTAACTCTCTTACCAATCACTAATATTTACTTCTTTGATGATTTTAGCTCATTTAGAGTTGCATATGTTGACAATATATGGGCTGCATTTTTCTTTCTTGGATCATCAACTGAACTACGTAATGATATGTATAATATTGTCCGCCTAAGTAACCATTATTAGATTTCATTGCATTCTTTTTCCAGGACCTAGTAAAGTTTCAGATGGCAAGCTGGAGTTCAAGCATAGACTTTCAATAGCTCTAGGGGCTGCTAAAGGTGATCCTCTGCAAAATCAGTGAGCATTCTGGTATCAGTTTTTCTTTTCTTTGGATACCATCTGGTGCAACCGCAAAGTCAAAACTAATTTGGAACGAGGACATTGGTTTTGTAGTATAATTTTGAAAGTTTGCTGAAAACTTGAAATAAATTAGAAGGTTCGTCTCTTGTAAAAGGGTTGAAGTGAATATGCCACCTTATGTATTCTATTCTGTGCAGGATTGGCTCATCTTCACTCTTTAAGTCCTCGTTTAATACACAAGGATTTCAAAACGTCCAATGTTCTTGTAGATGAAAACTTCATAGCTAAAGTTGCAGATGCAGGACTGCGTAATTTCTTGGGAAGAGTTGATATTGCCGGCTCATCATTACAAGTGACTGCAGATGATATATTTCTTGCCCCAGAGTACTAGTGAATCTTTCGTGTTGTGTTTGTTGTTATGACTAGTTTGTTTACCCACCTCAATTGAAATTGGTTGTATACAGGGTGAAAGAATTCAGACGATTTTCTGAAAAGAGCGATGTATTTAGTTTTGGTGTATTCCTTCTGGAGTTATTCAGTGGGAAGGAAGCATCAGGATCACCAATATTGAACTCTAGCCAGGACTTTGTTGAATGGGTACGTTGCAGGTCATATTGCAATATTCCACACTTAACTATATGCCCTTCTATGCTCTTGTCTAGCAATTTGATTACTGCGATTAATTACACTTAACTTTGCTAAAGAAAACTGATAAAGATGTGATATCAACTTAATCTCACCAAGCATGGTAAAGACAAGTACTTGTTATAGCTATTTACTTTCTTTTGACTGTGATGTTGCTGCTTCATTTATTTGCAATATGCTGCAGAATATATAAGTGGCTGCTTCATTTTGTGCAATATGTTGCAGAATATAAAAGTGGCTGCTTAAATTATGGTCTGTTTCAGTACTGAATTATTTTCTGTTCTTATAAAGGTGCAAAGTACCGAGGACTATAGCCAATTTTCCACCATTATTGATCAAAGGATGGGGAACAGCTTCACAGCTGAAGGTATGGTAGGATTCATACAATTGATAATCAGATGTCTGGAAACATCGAGTGAGAGACGACCTGCCACTAGTTACGTGGTAATGGAACTTGACCAGATACTTGAGAAAGAGATGAGCGTGACAGTTGTTATGGGGGAAGGAACTCCAACTGTGACCCTTGGAAGCCACCTGTTTAGAGCAACAAAATAAAACATAAAATTATGTTCGCCAAGTTCATGGAGTGTGATTTCTGCGACCACTTCTTAATTTGTCTGTTGTGTGTTTTTGTACCCAGCTTCTGGAAGCTCAAAGAAAAGTAAGCTTAATCCCAGCTGTTTGATAAGTGTACAAAAGAACAGCTGTATTGTTTTTTTTTTCTTCCATTGATTATTACCATAAAAATGTAAGACAAAGCTTGTTGTAAACCACATTTGTTGTTGATAGTGATCGAAGGTGTCGAGTCCTACAATTTGTAGCCTTCAATTATCATAAGAGCACGGGTTGTGAATTGTAGCAAGTGAAGGGTCAATCCTACAAGAAGGGTGAACTAATCTAATCCTAGATATCTAAGGCTAGAAAATTAATAAAATGAAAAATGCACAAAAATGTAAATGTGGGAATTTAATTAGCAGGAATTTAATTTGAAAAATTAAGACACAAATAAGGGAAATTGAGCAACACACAAGTCACAATGAAAATCACTCAAGAGAAATTAGAAGTTATGAGAGAGGAGATTTTTCTATCATTAATGTTAATCTAGCCATTTATGCGTTAATAGAGTATCGTTGTTAGACTATCGTTTAATAGAGTATCGTTGTTAGACTATCGTAGACTTGACTACTCACTCTTGAGTTATAACTATTAAATTCTAAATCATAAATCCTAATTGAATTATGAAAATTACAATATCTCAATTAACAAAAAACTCACAACTGTAATTAAATCTTAAGCCCTTTAATAAACTACCGAGTCTCATATAGGATCTCTCTCTGCACAATAACCAATATGATTAATCACGTGGTCTATTGGATCGCCTAAATCTCATTAACCAAATCTAATAATTTTTATTTAGTTCACCCTCTTGATTTATTACCGAAATATGCAAGTAACACAATTAATCACAACACTCAATCAATAAAACACAAAAACGACTATATTAACACTAAATCCAGGTAAAATCTCGAAGGATGAGTAAGAACATCATCAACAATCCAAAATTTATCATCATACAATTCATTTCAATCTTATACATTGAATTCACAAAAATGAAAGTGAAAAGGAGAAGAACTTGGATCGGATAATCTAAAAGACAGCAACATCGAGAGACGTATTTATCTAGGAAGTTAGTAGCGTCGGAAGAGTCGCTTCTTCTCCTGTTCTTCCTCTTCTTCTTCTCCTCTCTCTCTCTCTTCTTTCTCTCTCTTTTTGAAGCTTTCTGAATGTTGTAGAGAATAAAGCTCCCTTTTAGAGTTAGATCTCTTTCCCTTATATAATCTTTCCAATTAGGGTAAACCTAGGATCTTTTTCGGGTTCAAAAGGTCTAAAAATTCTCTCGAAAACTCAAGTCGGAAGGTTGTGCGTGTGTTTTGTCGTGCAGGCCACGATCATGGAACTATTGTTTGGCTCTCTGTCACGATCATGGCAGAACATGCCACGATTGTGGCCCCTTGCATCCGGTTTTGTCACAATTGTGGACCTATTTTCGGGTTCAATCTTTCTTCGAATTTTCTCCGTTCTTCAATACTTTCCCTGAAACACTAGCAAATTCATTAAGACACCTCAAATGTATAAAATTGAAGCTCAAAAGCATACTTTAACCCACAAAATGCTTAAAACACAAATATCTACTAACACACACAATTCTAACATAAACATGCACTAAATAATCAAATTAACAACTAAATACAAATTAAACTACCCACAAAAATACAATGCAATCTAAAACTATCAAATAGCAAAGTGAACGGGGAGATTTCGATTAGTGTATGAATAACCATTTTCATTTATCGGTTGGAATATGATTATACTTGTGTAGTCATATCATTGCTTGAATGATATTGAAGATCGCCAACCAATCTCTTAACACCATAATATTCCAGGGAGTAATGAAACAAGACAACTAACACAACAAGAGTGGTCCAACCTAGAAGACCCAAAAAAAATTATATTAATAATAGAAATGGTTAATCTTGTTGGGATCCGTTTTCGAAAACCCAACCTCTTACGAATATCAGAAGACTTGAGTGTATCTTTACCATATCATACTCTTTACTACATTACATACAAATAATTTTTCTTCATTTACATTTCAATACCTACAAAGCTATAATGGCTTTTCAAGCCATTTTACAACATAATCCAAAATCTCAAACTATAAAAGTTACATGAACTATATATTCTTGAAATGTGACTAATCCTTGCATTTTACAAAGATAACTTAAACTCCAACATATGTAAAATTTGAAGTAACATCGTTATACTCTTGATCACTCGATCTCTTCCTCATCACCTGAAGGTGGGGACAGGAAGGGGATGAGCTTGAAAGCTCATGGGTAACAGTTTATAATAAAAATATAAGCAAAAGCTCTTTTCAAAAACTCATTGCCATTTTATATTTTCGAAAACAAAGTTATTTCATATGCAAGATATCATCAAACATTTATTCCTCGAAATTGTCAATTTATCAAACGATTTATGAACAATTTTAAATCATGTAATGCATCAAATTTGTCAACAGATCATAAGCACATAAGCACATCAGAATGGGTCGAGTGGATCCAAAACAGAATGCACTATACAATTCCCATAAGGGTCTTGTGTAGCTGTGAACTTATGGGAGTCCCTAAAGGAGCTCCATGTCACTAGCGAACAGGCAGGAGAAGCCTTTAACTTGGTCAACGTGCACATGATTTAACTTAGGGGACCGCTACAAACTCACATAACACAAAAATCATAACTTGTAAACTTATTGCCCAAAATGGCACTTTTTTCGAAAGTTTGCTTTTCATGTACTTGATATATATATCTTGAGAGCCATTCTTGAAAACATGATTCCATAAACAAAGATCTTTTCAAAAATCATTTGCAAAGTCTTTTTATCAAACTTCAACACAATAATTCATGTAGCAACGTATAACAACTTCTCAAATCATTCAAGAACAAAGAATGCATCACTTATGATGCAATTAAAATAAAAAAACTTCTTTGATTTAAAGAAAAGCAGTAGTGGCTTATTCACTCTATTATAAACATGTACCCACCTGATTTCCTTGCTTATAGGCTTGCTCAGAATGTCTCTTCTCTTTGCAAGCAACCTGAGGTCTCTAAGACTCTTTCCTGTTGTATCTTTAATATGTGCTCCGTGAGCTGATCTAACTAAAATAGGTCTCTTCACTAAATGAAGAGATCCCTGGCTCAAATTGAAGCTCTTCTCGTCTCTCTCTTATAGGCTAAGGAAATTGAAACCCTAGTTTGGTTTCTCTTTTCTTTCTCATTCTCTTTTTCTCTTTGTATTTCTCTCTCTTTTTTATGACATTCCCTTTTTCTCTTTATTTCTCCTTTCCTTATTCTCTTCTACTTCTCCATTTATAGGCAAGACAACACTTCTTCTTCCAATTACGCCCTTCCATTTATGCCTTATGTCTTTTACACATAAGTGTCTCACCAAAAACACCATTGAATATTCTAACATAACACTTTATTCTAGAAGAAGCTTCTCTATTGTCTTACGTTTCCAATGACACTAAAATCATTTCATTTGGGTCAGTGATTCAAAAGATACATTTCAAACCTTTTTGGACTACTTTTGTCCATATCAACATACTATGCACAACTTTTATTGGAAATTTAAACCTCTTAGAAACTAAATTTGACTTTAACTTCTTCATGCCATTCGTAGCTCCGTGTCTCTATTTTATCTTGAAATACGAGTTATCTTATTCGAAGCTCTACTGATCCAGAAATCATCAAAATATTGAAGTATGCTTAGTAAAATATCCAATTGATACCCTTGCTTTGATTCAATCCATCCTTTTCAAATCAACACCAAGAGCTATGACCTTCAATGGAGACGCAAAAAGATAATGTTAGGAATCTAAGGATTCAGGAATCACTTCATTTAACTTTGAAATTTACAACTTTGAAGAGGACCTTGAGGTTAGATTTTATCATCTGAAGGGTCAAAATGAATCAGACGATAGGATTTGACGAAGCCAAAGGAAAAAACAGACGAATGGAAAAAGGCAGAAGAAGTGGGAAAAGTTCTATAACCTTCCCTACGGTTATCGCATTAAGATGTTCTTTAGATGATTCGAAAGAAAACTTCAAGCTCTACAACTTTCATGAAGACTTAAAGAGAAATTCTATCTTTTGAAGGATAAAAAATGGAGCAAAAGATGTAAAATGAACAGTAACCCAGAGGAAACGAAAGACAGAAGAAACAAAAGGCAAAAGATAGCAAAACACAGACAAAGAAACAAAAGACAGAAGATAGCAAAACACAGAAGAAACAAAAATAGAAGAAGCGAAAGGCAGAAGATAACAAAACACAAAAGAAATGAAAGCAGAAGAAGCGAAAGGCAGAAGATAACAAAAGACAACAGAATACACGTCAGCAAAACATAGAAGAAGTAAAACCCAGAAGGAACAAAACCCAGAAGAAGACACGTCAACAAAACACAGAAGAAGATGCGTCAACAAAACACAGAAGATAAAAAGGCAGATGATACAAAAGGCAAAAGATACAAAAGGTAGAAGATACAAAAAGAAGAATATACAAAAGATAGACGATACAAAAGGCAGACGAATACAAAACACAAAAGAAGTTCATGAATAGTAATACAGAAGAAACAAAAGACAGACGATGTTAAACACAAAAAAGACGACGTCCTTACAAAGGAAACTCAGAAAGAGATGACATCATCATAGAAGAAGAAAAAAGACAGAAGAAGTAAACTTAAACGAAGCAAAACACAGAAGAAGATGACGTAATCACAAAGGAAACACAAAGGGGGATGACGTCATCATAGAAGAAGCAAGAAGGCAGAAGATACAACTTTTCTCTTGCACATCTTCCCTTATAAGGATCATAGCTTTCAGCCTAGAAGTCTGAAATCCCTTATAAGGATCATAGCTTTTAGCCTAGAAGTCTGAAAATTTCGTACTATATGTCGTTGGAAAGTTAAAAGAAAGACCTACAACTTCTAAGAAGACAACTTTCTCCAATATAGCATAGATCGATCCAGAATTGCCCTCGAATACAAAACATGAATTTACATTCATCCACTATACTGTATCCAATTCTTAACTTCATGAAAAATTTTAGGATTCTTAAAGGCAGAATTTAAAATTCGACGTCATCATAAGAAAATGTAGCCATACGCTTCTTATTTAATCCAAATTAAAAATCATCTTGTTTGGATAACTAGAGAAGAAGTTGTGGCTGGAGGACTGAAATATTCTCCATAAACATTTTCTAGATCAACCATCCACTATGTTTCACAAGCTTTCCATAACACAAATCATACTAAGATCACATTTTTCTACTTCATTTACTCCTCATTCTCAACTCCATCTCAAATCAATAGCATCCGAAGAAAATATATATATAGTCCATGATTAATCATGAACACTAACAACAGAACATCCACATATGTACATTTCTTTCATCAATGTACTACACAAATGCAACTTCATTTTCGGCTTTCATTCTGCTTCTAACTTTCACCTTAATTCTTCTCACTTCAAAATCTTTTATCCACATTTTTCATTCACTACTTTACTCTTATCAATCATTTCTGATTCATGAATCTTCATTCATTTGTTCTTTACTCATGAATACTTGCCAAAATTTCTCCTTCAAATAGTTTTAACTTCTATGAAACATTTGGGGTCCAACAAATCTAGTTAGACATCAGGCTATTGAAGGATCTACCTGAATTAGCCCTCAATTTGAAGAATGCTATTCCCAAGTCATTTTATTAACTAATAGTTTCCTTGCACTTCACTTCATAAGCTCATTGCACTTCATATGCTGGGTCTGGCATTGAAGACCTTAAATTATTCTAAAGATAAATTAGTTTGGGTCAAAATCTAATTAAAAGCACAGCTTATGAACAATCAATTGTTAGGAACCTGTTATTTTACTTTCAAAATTAAGCTAACAACTTGAACAAGAACAATCTTCTATATGTTAAATTAAGATCCTTACTCCTGGGTTTCAACCAATTTAGACCAAAAATTTCTCGATATATTAGTTGGTATTAGTAAATTAGAATTTCTATCAGCTAGTTATTTGTTTGTGTAAATGATCCATTGGGATTACAATAATTTAAATTCTTACAAAAACTTTAGCTCCTGCGACATTACCAACAGGCGCACATCTTTCCCCCACCATTAACATTAACATCACTCATGAATACACCCTTCACCTTTCATACTGATTCCAACAAAGAAGTGTTTCATCTTTTCAGCTACCAAGATTGTCAAACTACAATATTGATGAGGACTTCCATATAGAGCTCTTAGAAAGACAATGTATATGTGATACCATTTCAAGTGACCAGGAGGATGGCTTTTGGGAGGAATGCATGATTCTAATGAAACGTTTTGGTATGAGATATAGTTGGGACACTACAAGAAATTTTGGTTTAATGACGAAAATTACCGACCGTTGGCAGAAAAAATTGGGCATGAAAATTACCGACAGAAAGAGTCATTGGAAATGCAATTGTGGGTAAAATTTAGCGACGGATGTTTCAAATCCTTCATAAATTTAGCAACGGAATACTATAAGTCTGTCAGTAAATTTAGTGACAAAAATTTGTAATTCCCATGGAAAATTTAACAAAAAAACACTTTAATTCTATTGATAAATTTAGCTCCACTCAAAAAAATTTAGAACAAACCCTTTTTTTTTAACAAATGGAGATTCAATTCATCAATAGGAAGACAGCGAATTGTACTTTTTACATGAACATATGATCTTTGCACCATCCATATATGCAAGATGAGAACATACATAGTCAATAAAAGCTTCAACTCTATTAACAAACTTAGGAATAATGAAACCATCCAGTGTTAATCGTCTATACATCCAAGATCTATCAACATTACTTATTTTTTTCAAAACTATTAGTTAAAAAGTGATTTCATAGTTAGATATTATTGGACCCCGTTTTCGGAGTCCAACTATTCGAAGTCATAGTACGTGAGCACTGTTGGGTGAAGATCATGCAAGGGGAGAGTAGAAGACATTCAAGAAAATAAAGAAAATTTTTCAGATAGCATGGTGGGTTCACCGCAGCAAACGACGAACGACGAACATTGAAGAAAATATCCAAGTGCCCTTCGAGAAAAGTACGTCGCAGCGAACGTGTGGCTTCACCGCGATAAACTTTGAAGGTGAAATAAAAGACCTCTCAGGAAAAGTTTACCGTGATGAAACTTGAAGGAAGACCATTTTGGAAAAGTTCGCCGCGGTGAGCTCTGAAGATCAGATAGAAAACCTGTCAACGATAGTGCTGCAGAAGACCAACGCCCGTTATCATGTAATGACCATAACTTTCTCATCCGAAGTTCAAACATTTCAAACTATATATCGTTAGAAAGCTAAGAGGATAAGCTACAATTATATGGAAACAACTTTGTCTAATTCTGCCTAGATCAAGATTGTTTTGCTCTTGAAGTTATAGCACATTTTTTACCCTTATGAAAAACTTAAAAAATACAACAAACAAACTTTGAAAATCATGAGCAAAACACAATCATTTTTCATTAACATTAAAAGATAAGAGTTTACATAGCGTTAATGGGCATTTCAAGCCACAATACATCATTTGACAAATTCTAAAATACAAAAGATACTTAAAATGCGACTAAAGCCTTGTGTTTACAAAATCTAGCTTAAAATACAAAAATATGCATAATCAGAGTGATGCCTTGACTCTTGACTACTCGATCTCTTGCTCATCACCTGAATATGAGAAGGAGAATGGGGGTTAGCTTAAAAGCTCGTGGGTAACAAGTTTATAATAAAAAACAAGCAAAACCATTGAAAAATGCTCAATGTTATAATAATTTTGCATCAAATCCATAAAACAAATATTTCCCAAATTCTCACATTATCAAACAATTCATAAATATATAAATCATGCAGTCATTGAACTTATCAACACTTTATAAGCACAAAATCAAATTAGGAATGGTTTGGGTAAATCTGTAATTAGTATGTGTTGATAAGCACAAAATCACATTAGGAATGGTTTGGGTAAATCTGTAAATAGAACATACTAACACATGTCCACATAATGGGCTTATGTAGTCATGAACAGAACGTACTATCGTAATTTAACATGATGATCTTGCGTAGTCGTAAACATGAGGGAGTCCATGAAGGAACTCCATGTCACTAGTAGACAGGCGGGAGAAGCCTTTAATAAGTCAAAGTGCCCTTGGCATAATAGAACGAACCACCAAAAACGCATATAATCATGCATTTCACAACTTATACACATGTTACCCAAAATAGCACATTTCTGAAACATGATTTCATAAACTCAATATCCTTTCAAAAAC
Organism: Erythroxylum novogranatense; assembly: GCA_029891385.1. Taxonomy (NCBI): domain Eukaryota; kingdom Viridiplantae; phylum Streptophyta; class Magnoliopsida; order Malpighiales; family Erythroxylaceae; genus Erythroxylum; species Erythroxylum novogranatense. The sequence continues at coordinate 72,974,506 of CM057225.1, forward strand.
CATTTTCACATTCTTTACATAAATCATCAACACAGTTCATATTGGACCAATGGTGGTTGACAAATTAAATCCCACTTATGTTTTGATAATAATAAAATGTATAGAATTGGTTAAGAAATTATTACAGGTATTTTGGGATTGATATTCAATGAAAGAATTGTACAAATCAAGATGGGCAAGTGTTTAATCATTGAAGAATCAAGATGGGAGTTTCCTTATAAGTGAAAATGGCATAAATCATGAGGATTATAGAAGATTTGGTTGGATGTTACCGTTGAAGGCAACATAAGTCGACTTGCACAGCATAAGTCGACTTATACATCAAGATCCGAACAGTATAAGTCGACTAGTACGTCATAAGTCGACTAATATATAAAGATCTGTCAGGTCGAGACAACACAAGTCAACTAATCATACATAAGTCGACTTATCGAGGACCACAAGTCGACTTAGATATCACAAGTCGACTTATAGAAGAGCGGAGATGCAATTTTACGTAAAATGTTGTCACAAGTCGACTTATGGTCACAAGTCGACTTATACAACTTGACAAGTCGACTTATGCATACAACAAATAAATCCCAACGGTCCAATTAGCCAAAAATGGAAGGGAGATTGTTAAGGAACGGTCATAACAATCATGCAACGGCTAGAATGAGTTCCAACAGCTATTTTTCTTCAAGTATAAAGAGTGGATGATTGATGAAGAGACTAGAGAAGTTCTACAAGAAAAATACTCCACTATTGCTTCATATTTAGCTCACTATTGCTATTATCTTGTTACTTCATTGTATTGAGCTTTGTTCTTCAATCTTTATCTTATTTCTCTTACAATTTGAGTGACTAGTGAAAGGTCACGTGTGAGGTAGCTTGAGTCGGAAATCAAGTGGTGTTGGTAGGATTTGTGCCAGAAGACAAATCATTTGTAAAGGTAGCTTGAGCCGAAAATCAAGCGGTATTGGTAGGATTTGTGCCGGAAGACAAATCAAGTGTAAAGGTAGCAGGCGAAAATCAGCGGGATTATAAGAGTTCACACCTGAACTACAAAGTGTGTAATAAAGTGGTTTGCAAAATCTTAAGTGGGAGCTTAGGTAGAGGACGTAGGTCTTAGCACTGAACCTCTATAAAAACAGTGTTTGATCTTCTTCCCTACTCTTTGTATTTAAATTTGTTTAAATTACTATTGTGTGAATTAACTTCTGATTTTATTGTAGAAAATTACGAAAAGATTTAAAGAACAAAGCTCAATACATGTTTGCTTCTTGAAGGAACGGTCATAACAATCATGCAACGACTAGAATGAGTTCCAACAGCTATTTTTCTTCAAGTATAAAGAGTGGAACATGTAGCAATTTCTCAAATCATTCAAGAAGCAATGAATGCAACATTTATAACACAATTGAAAACATTTAACTTTCTTGATTTTAGAAATGCTCATGGTTCATAAATTCCACCATAGACATGTAATACTTTCTCAAAGCATTTAAAGAGAAATAAATGCACATTTATGAAGTAGTTGAAATCATTTATTTCCAATTATATGAAAGAAACACTTATTAACCCAATTATAAACATGAAATATTAGGCACCGATTTCGAAACCCAACTCTTAATCGAAACCATCATCAATTCCTCTTCTTGCTCTAATACCACAACTGTTGGGACCCGCTTGTTTTCGGAACCCAACTCTTACTCTAATACTATAAATGTTGGGCACCATTTTCGGAACTCAACTCTCAGAAACCATTCATAAAATGTGAGCGTATTAACCTGCAGAGTTATTTCATTTAACCCTCATTAGCCATCATCAGTTCACCCTCATTCTCATAACATCTCAAGCCACAAAGGTGAGTCCACACAATAGAATCACAATAACCACAATTGAATTCTTCAAAAAAATTGTAGCTTTAAGTCTCTAGTTTACTTTGAAGCAAGAACCATATCAATCGAAGCTCTATAGATCAAGATATGCTTAAAAATCCAAAGTAGGTTCACACCCCAATCACGCTCTCTAAACCGACCTCTCATTTTCTTACAATCAAACCTTTTCAAATTAAATCCAAAAGATCCGAATTTTCCTGGAGAGATAGATACATGTATTAGTCGCCTCAAGAATCACTTAATTCAGAGGTCAAATAAAGAAGTTATGACCAAAAGAATCTGACATGTTTGTGTCCTTACTCGAATTGTACATTCTTTGGCACAAATGCCATAACTCTCACTATAGGTGTCGGATTGAGTTCGTTCTTGAACCATTTGAAAGTACACTTCAAGATCTACAACTTTTGTGAGACTCTGAAATGAAATTCTATCATTTGGATGGTCAAAACATACGGTTTGTGTGATTTTACATAGGCAGACCGTGTAACCTTCGGGTGAAAATGTGCTCCTGCGCCAAAAACACACGACTCGTGTGATTTTACACAGGCAGGCTGTAACATCCCGTTACTGTTAGCAAGGGTATTATAGTAATTCTGGGTTAGACTGATAGGTTTCATTGCATTCACTGATTGAACATGTTACTGGCCTCTAATTATAGAGGAACTGGTTTCTTGCATATGCATTTATTCATAGGTACATGCATTCATGATTTTCCGACATTTTACTTGAACTGATTGAATTGTGAACTGACTGGACTGACTGGATTGTAATTGACTGAGAAATTAAGAGTAAGTGAGCTCGAATGACGGATTTAGAATAGTTTAAGAGTGATTGGTAATTGATAGTGGTTTATAGGAAATTTTCTGGAAATTCGGGAGAAAATACCCGGACCAGAAATTTTGGAGTGACAAACTGATTGACTGTATAGTATTGAAAGAATTGTCCAATGGCTAAGGAAATATTAGGGTTATACTGTCAGGAAATTTAAATGTTGAGCCATTGAAATTTAGAGACTGAAATTTGGACTGAGTTGGACACCTTTGTCTATAAATAGCTAAGTTGAGATTTGGGAAAGTTACCTAAGGCATTTCGTTTTCTCCTTCTCTTCTTCCACGGTGGGTTCGATTTCTTCCTCATTGGTGAGTTTCATCGATTCTTCCTTATGTTTCCTTCTTATTGTGATAGGCTAAGAGATTTATTGTGATTGTTGAAGGTTGAGAAGGATTTGGAGTGGATTAATCGTTGATTTTGAAGGATTTAGGGTTTACGGTGATTTGTGGCTTTGAGCTGCGATTGGTAAGTTGTTAAGGCTTTATTGTTGTTATTAGTAGTTGTTTCTAGCAGTTATGACATTTATTGGGATGGATTGAGTAGTTAGAGTGTTAATGGAGGTTTTAAATAGCATTAATGACAGAAATCGATCGGAGAAGAAGGTGGCGCGGTTGCACGTCGTGACGTCTGGCGTGCCTCATTATGCGAATAAATTTAGTGTTCGCCATGACGAAGTAGATGGGGCCTTGTGGCGCCGATACGCTGTCATGACGAGCCTTTTAACTACGTGGCGATGAGCGGGAAGAAGGCGCACGCCATGGCCAAGGGCGCAAGGTCGCGCGTGGGGCATTCGATTGGATTGATTTTAGATTATTGGGCGAAACTTTTGGTATAGACCTTCGATTGAGGTGATTCCTGATTCATTGCAGACTAGAGAAAGAGGTCTATAATTGAGGATAATTATGGGAGTTAGAATTTAATTTAATTGGTATTGATTTATCGAGATTAAGGTCAATTATGGTTCATAGTGTGACCTAAATATTGAATTGAGACAATTGGAGTTTTAATTGGGATTTTCAATAGAGGTTTTGACCCAATGGATAGGAAATTGCTTTAGGAAATATGAATTGAGGAAATTGAACTGAATTTCAGGATTGGATCCATTATTGTCTATCAATTGAGCGAAGAGTTAGAATGGGACATAAGAGTTCAAAATTGGGTTTTAGCGCCTGGAAAATCGTGAACATGCATTGTACATCATTTTACTGAGACATATGCATTACTGAACTGCTTAATTGAGCCTCTAGTAATAGGGATCATTTTTTTTCGTTATAGAGGCGCCGTTGGATCGTCATTCCACGGACATTCTTTGGAACTTCCAGCGTGAGCTTCGGAAGTTACTGGTGAGTAACCTAGTTGGTTTCTCAAATTCCTGACTGTTTAATTGCTCAACGTGAATTTACTTGCCAAATGTGAAACTATATGATTACTGAAATATACATGATCGGATGGTATGCCTCTACTGTATTGGACTGTGAAATTGCATGATTACTGAAATGTATGTGATCAAATGACATATTTCTATTGTCTTAGATTGGATTCTTGATCTTTCAATTAATCAGATATTATCGAGAATCACAATCTTGGGCTTTTATAGCCATACACCAATTATCTTGAACATCGCATTGCATGCATAAATGCATGATCGATAATGGACATGTGATCCAAGTGCTATTATCATCGAAAAGAGCCTCGAGCTCAACATCAGATGACCGCCTCGAGCTCGAGGGAGAAATCCTCACGTGTCCCCATCGAACACCGATGAGCACTTGGGCACAATCTTGAATAACCGGAAAGAGTCTCATATGCATTATATACATGGTGATTGAATTGCCAAATTGTGTGATGATTCTTGAATCGTGTGATGCCATGATTTATCAAATTGTGATGTGATATCAGTAAAGCTCTATGCTCTTGTAATATTGTCACCGATACTTTACTTCGTTATAAACTACTATAAATTGTTATATAATACCGTTAATTGAATATTACCGTGCGTCTTGTCACGCAATTTGCGTAATGCATGATTTGAGTGAACCATCGATGATGGTTTCTCACCGAGTTCGCAAACTCACCCAAAATTGCATCTAATTTTTAGGATCGATAGAGTAGACCCTAGCTCGGAGATAGCCTTTTCTACCGTCTTGACGTCTTTGGCGGGAGAAGCGATGGCACACATGTGCCTGGTCACCGGGTTGGATTTTGAGGATGACTTAGGATAGATGCTTGTATCGATTCCTTTTGGTTTTGTTCGGGGACCGATAGACTTGTCTATTCTGTTATTGGATGACCGTATGTGATTGATATTATGATTTTAAAATTTAGTGGTTTCTGATATCGTGTTGTGTTATGGTTTTAAATTATTGTGATGCCATGTGGATTATTAAGGAAATGTTACGGTGGTGCACCTTTATCGTGGGATACATATCGGGCGACCTTGGGTTTCGGATGTGTAGCTGCGATGGGGGCGCTACATTAAGTGGTATCAGAGCATGGTTTGGCATCTTTTAGGCATAGTGTATTGTTAGGCTTGAATCACTGTAAGAATAGCAGAACTGATCGGAATTTCTTATCATTTTAGGTCATCCGTTCTTGGAGATCGAGTTGAACAACCAAATGACACGGAATCGGTAGGAGCTAGTAGGAGTCCCTGTTCCTTGTTCGGGAGTTGCCTCCTCGAGTTCTGTGAGACGGAACGGAGATATGATCTCTCGCGTGGCGGGGCGATTGACTTCTATGGTAGCAACCGACCTGCGGAGGCGAGGGATGGCTAGAGAGACGAGAGAGTCCTCGATCGGATGGATGTGACCGGATGAGCGTTTCGATTCGCGTTTTCTCTTCTGAGGTTCTGCATATCGATGGTAGAAGATCGCCCGGCAAGCATACCAGCCCCGCATTAATCGACATGGGATGATTTTCTGAGGGCGTTCAAGGACAATTTCATGCCCAAGATTTATCTGGACATGAAGCTGCTGAGGAGTTCTAGAGGCGAGACAGGGTGCTGACCGTGGCCGATTATGAGGTGCGGTTCAACGAGTTGTTGGTTTATGCTTCTTCACTGGTGGCTTCTGAGGCTGACAAGTGTCGGCGTTTTGAGGGCGGACTCAATCTGGAGATCCGTACCCTATTGGCTAGATCTGATATGGGCAGTTTTATTGAGTTGAGGGCTGCAGCAGTGAGGATAGAGCATTCTTGAGACAATACAGTGATGAGGCCGGTCGGGGACCAGATTAAGAGATCGATGTGATCGAGCGGTCTTAGCAGAGGGTTTAATGGCGACGAGTAGGCCTTTCGGTCCGCCGGGAGGTTAAACAGATGGTTATGGCGGAGGGGCGATTATCTGATTGTTAGTGGGCGGCGATGTGAGTTTCAGGCGATCTGCTCCCTTTTGTGAGCATTGTGGCAAGAGACACAACGGAGAGTGTCGATGGTTGTCTGGAGCCTGCTTGAGGTGTGGTTCGATGGACCACCTAGTGAGGAGCTGCCTAGAGACTTTGGGAGCCCAGTCTACTATGACTGGACGATCAGGCAGCAATACCACGGTGCAGCAGAGCCGTAGAGGTGGATCCGGATGGAGAGGCCGAGGCCGAGGCCGAGGTCGAGCAGAGGGGTCCGCAGTGAGGTCAGAGGGACCAAGCAGACAACAGTCGCAGGCTAGGGTCTATGCCATGACTCGGCAGGAGGCCCAGGATTCTCCAGATGTTGTTGCGGGTATGCTTCTTATTTCTGGTCTTGAAGCATATGCATTGTTGGATCCTGGATCCTGGATCCACTCATTCCTTCATTGCACCGCATTTAGCATGTAGACTGCATGGGGATAGGCAGAGGTTACAGCATGGGTTAGAAGTGAGTACACCTCTAGGTAGTACGACTGTATTGGGAGAGGTCTGTATGGGATGTCAGGTTCAGATCGATCGAGCAGTTTTGAGTGCCGATCTGATCGTTTTGGCTCTGAGGGAGATTGACGTGATATTAGGGATGGATTGGTTGACTGCTCATAGGGCTATCATGGACTTTTATACCAAGGAGGTTGTATTGGAATCTCCTGGTCAGCCTAGAGCTGTGTTCCGAGGAGTTAGTCAGGCAGTGCCAGTGAGGATGATATCCTTCTTGAGTGCCCTGAGATTGATGCAGGGAGGTTGTGAGGCCTATCTGGCTCACGTAGTGGATTCCAGAGTAGAGATGAGATTGCAGGATATTCCCGTAGTCAGGGAATTTCCAGATGTATTTCCCAAGGAGTTACCGGGATTGCCGCCAGAGCGGGAGACAGAGTTTGAGATTGATCTCGTTCCCGGTACCGCCCCTATATCGATACCTCCGTATAGGATGGCACCGTGGGCCGAGAGAGCTTAAGGCTCGATTCAGAGAGCTCTTGGATAAGGGATTCATTAGACCGAGTGTTTCACCATGGGGAGCTCCGGTACTGTTTGTGAAGAAGAAGGACGGGACACTGAGACTGTGCATTGATTATAGGCAGTTGAATCGGGTGACAGTGAAGAATAAGTATCCACTGCCTAGGATTGACGATTTATTTGATCAGTTGCAAGGAGCTCAGGTGTTCACTAAATTGGATCTGAGATCAGGCTATTACTAGTTGAGGATAGCAGAGGCCGATGTGCCTAAGATTGCCTTCAGGAGCAGGTACGGGCATTTCGAGTTCCTAGTGATGCCGTTTGGGTTGACTAATGCCCGGCGATTTTCATGGCTTTGATGAATAGAGTTTTTCAGCCCTACCTGGATCGGTTCGTGATAGTGTTTATTGATGATATACTGGTTTATTCGAGGAGTAGACAGAAGCACGCAGAGCACCTGAGGATTGTTCTGCAGGTCATGAGAGAGAGGTATTGTTAGCCAAATTCACTAAGTGTGAATTCGGCGATGAGATTGTATTTACGGGGCACGTAGTGTTTGGTGAGGTATCGGTGGATCCTCACAAGATAGAGCGGTTATGATTTGGGAGATTCCGAGGAGTGTGCGAGTTGCGGAGTTTCCTAGGGTGGCGGATATTACGGAGATTCGTCGAGGTTTTCATTGATCTCCGCCCTTTGGCGAAGCTATTGAGGAAAAATGTCTGTTCGGATGGTGCGAGGAGTGCGGAAAGAGCTTTGAGGAGTGAAGCATCGGTTGACTCTTCGCACCGGTGTTAGGTATTCCTTCTAATCTTTGGAGGCTTCGTGAAGTCTGATGATGCCTCGCATCGAGGATTGGGTTGTGTCTTGATGCGGCATGGGAGAGTTATAAGCGTATGCCTCGAGGCGATTAAGGTCTCACGAGGTGAATTATCCGAAGTATGACTTGGGTTGGCGGCGATAGTGTTTGCTCGAAGATCTGGAGACATTATACGTATAGGAGACATTCGGATCTTCATCGATCATAAGAGTCTCGGATATCTGTTGAGTCAGAGAGAGCTCAATCTGAGACAGAGGAGATGGATAGAGTTACTGAAGGACTATGATTGCACGATTGAGTATCATCCAGAAAGGCCAATGTGGTGGCCGATGCATTGAGTAGGAGATCGCATGGTAGTGCGGCTCGAGTTCGAGTTTCGAGATTACAGTGCGATTCGATTGAGAGCTCTTAATGTCTGATGGATATGGGTCAGGATGGAGCTCTGATTGCTACTCTGAGGCTGAGGCCGATGTTGCATGATAGGATCCGGAGAGTTCAGGATCAAGACCCAGTGTTAGTGAGACTGATTGAGAGAGTCAGTTAGTGCGATTGAGTTTGAGTTGAGAGATGGGACTTTATGGATGGGACGGAGGCGTGTGTGCTTGACATTGATGACTTGAGACGGAGATCTAGAGGAAGCTCATGTAGCTGCCTATGCGATGCATCTGATACGACCAAGATGTATCGTACTCGAGACAACATTTCGGTGGCTGGCATGAAGAGGCAAGTGGCGAGTATGTGTCCAGTGTCCGGCGTGCGGCGAGTTAAGACCGAGCACCGAGCTCCGATGGGTAAGTTGCATTCGTTGCCCATTCCGGAGTGGAAATGGGAGCGAATCACTATGGATTTTGTGAGGGATTGCCTAGACACCGGGCGGCATGATGCTATCTGGGTCATAGTGGACAGATTATTCATCGGCTCACTTCTTGCCAGTGAGGAGAGTAATACTCTCGATCGGTTGGCCTAGAAGTATGTGGCGAAGATTATGCGGTTGCATGGGGTTCCGTTGTCGATAGTCTCGGACGGGATCCTGAGTTCGCCTCGAGTTTCGGAAGAGCCTCTGATCGCTATGGGTGCGAGGTTGAACTTCAATCGCATTTCATCATCGAGACAGATGGGCAGAGTGAGAGGATGATTAAGACTGCTGAGGACATGCTTGACGTGTGTATTGGAGTTAGAGGATCATGGGATCGACATCGCTCGATTGAGTTTACTACAACAATCGATGTCGAGCGATATTGGATGGCACCGTATGAGGCCTTGTATGGGAGGCCGTGCAGATCGCCATGTATTGGGATGAAGAGGTATGAGATCGATAGAGGGTCCCGAGCTGATTCAGGATCTGATGGATAAGGTGCTGATTGATCCGAGTCGCATCAAGGCGGCTCGGGATAGACAAGAAAACTATGTGGATCGGCATCGGCGAGATATGGAGTCTGATGTTGGGAAAGAGTGTTTCTCAAGTGTCTCCTTGGAAAGAAGTATCGAGGTTTGGCCGTAAGGGCAAGTTGAGCCCTCGGTATATCGGTCCGTATGAGATCCTTGAGAGGATAGGACCATTGGCTTACAGACTGGCATTAGCGAGTGAGATGTCCCAGATGCATGACGTGTTTCATGTCAGTATGCTCCGACGATACCGTTCATACCGGCGCATGTGATCCCATCGGGAGATTGAGGTAGCCAATGATTTGACCTATGTTGAGGCCGCATGCATTATTGGATCACGGGTCAGCGGTGAAAGCAGGTAATTCCATTGGTGAAAGTCCTTTAGAAGAACCACTCTTCTGACGAAGCTACATGGGAGACTGAGGAGCATATGAGGAGTCAGTATCCTCATTTATTCGATCGTACATGTATTAAATTTCGAGGACGGAATTTTTATTAGGAGGGGTGAATTGTAACATCCTGTTACTGTTAGCAAGGGTATTATAGTAATTCTGGGTTAGACTGATAGGTTTCATTGCATTCACTGATTGAACATGTTACTGGCCTCTAATTATAGAGGAACTGGTTTCTTGCATATGCATTTATTCATAAGTACATGCATTCATGATTTTTCGGCATTTTACTTGAACTGATTGAATTATGAACTGACTGGACTGACTGGATTGTAATTGACTGAGAAATTAAGAGTAAGTGAGCTCGAATGACGGATTTAGAATAGTTTAAGAGTGATTGGTAATTGATAGTGGTTTATAGGAAATTTTCTGGAAATTCGAGAGAAAATACCCGGACCGAAAATTTTGGAGTGACAGACTAATTGACTGTATAGTACTGAAAGAATTGTCCAATGGCTAAGGAAATATTAGGGTTATACTGTCAGGAAATTTAAATGTTGAGCCATTGAAATTTAGAGACTGAAATTTGGACTGAGTTGGAGACCTTTGTCTATAAATAGCTAAGTTGAGATTTGGGAAAGTTACCTAAGACATTTCGTTTTCTCCTTCTCTTCTTCCACGGTGGGTTCGATTTCTTCCTCATTGGTGAGTTTCATCGATTCTTCCTTATGTTTCCTTATTATTGTGCTAGGCTAAGTGATTTATTGTGATTGTTGAAGGTTGAGAAGGATTTGGAGTGGATTAATCGTTGATTTTGAAGGATTTAGGGTTTACGGTGATTTGTGGCTTTGAGCTGCGATTGGTAAGTTGTTAAGGCTTTATTGTTGTTATTAGTAGTTGTTTCTAGCAGTTATGGCATTTATTGGGATGGATTGAGTAGTTAGAGTGTTAATGGAGGTTTTAAATAGCATTAATGGCAGAAATCGATCGGAGAAGAAGGTGGCGCGATGCGCGTCGCGACGTCTGGCGTGTTCTCGCCGGCGAATAAATTTAGTGTTCGCGCATGACGAAAGCGCATGCCAGAGACGCCATGGCGAAGCGCTGAATCTGCGTCATGACGAGCCTTTTGGCTTACGTAGCGATGAGCGGGAAGAAGGGCGCACGCCGCGGCGAAGGGCGCAAGGTCGCGGCGTAGGGGCATTTCTGATTGGATTGATTTTAGATTATTGGGCGAAACTTTTGGTATAGACCTTCGATTGAGGTGATTCCTGATTCATTGCGGACTAGAGAAAGAGGTCTATAATTGAGGATAATTATGGGAGTTAGAATTTAATTTAATTGGTATTGATTTATCGAGATTAAGGTCAATTATGGTTCATAGTGTGACCTAAATATTGAATTGAGACAATTGGAGTTTTAATTGGGATTTTCAATAGAGGTTTTGACCCAATGGATAGGAAATTGCTTTAGGAAATATGAATTGAGGAAATTGAATGAATTTCGGATTGGATCCATTATTGTCTATCAACCGAGCGAAGAGTTAGAATGGGACATAAGAGTTCAAAATTGGGTTTTAGCGGAAAATCGTGAACATGCATTGTACATCATTTCTTGAGACATATGCATTCTTGAATCGCTTAATTGAGCCTCTAGTAATGGGGCATATTTTCTTTATTATAGAGCGCCGTTGGATCGTCATTCCATGGACATTCTTTGGAACTTCGAGCGATGGCTTCGGAAGTTACGGTGAGTAACCTAGTTGGTTTCTCAAATTCTGATCGCTTAATTGCTCAGCGTGAATTTACTTGCCAAATGTGAAATCTGTATGATTCTTGAAATATACATGATCGGATGGTATGCCTCTCTTGTATTGGATGTGAAATTACATGATTACTGAAATGTACGTGATCAAATGACATATTTCTATTGTCTTGGATTGGATTCTTGATCTTTGGGTGAATTCTCAGATATTCTTGAGAATCACAATACTGGGCTTTTATAGCCATACACTGAATTACTGAACACTGCATAAATGCATAAATGCATTATCAGATAATGGACATGTGAACCAAGTGCTATTATCACTGAAAAGAGCCTCGAGCTCGAACATTTGATCTTGACCGGGCCTCGAGCCCGAGGGAGAAAATCACGACGCGTCCCCATCGAACACCGATCGAGCACTTGGGCACAATTGAATAAGCGGAAAGAGTCTCATATGCATTATATACATGGTGATTGAATTGCCAAATTGTGTGATGATTCTTGAATGTGATGCCATGATTTATTGTAAATTGTGATGTGATCTCAGAAATCGTTCTATGCTCTCGTAATATTGTCACCGATCGCATAATCGTTATAAACTACTGTAAATTGTTATATAATATCACAATTGAATATTACCGTCTTTGTCTTTGTCGTAATTTCGTAATGCATGATTTGAGTGAACCATCGATGATGGTTTCTCACCGAGTTCGCAAACTCACCCAAAATTGCATCTAATTTTTCGGGATCGATAGAGTAGACCCCTAGCTCGGAGATAGCCTTTTCCTACCGTCTGGCGTCTTTGGCGGAGAAGCGATGGCACATGTGTCGGTCAATTTGGGTTGGATTTTGAGGATGACTTAGGATAGATGCTTGTATCGGTTTCCTTTTGGTTTTGTTCGGGGACCGATAGACTTGTCTATTCATTATTGGATGACCGTATGTGATTGATATTATGATTTTAAAATTTAGTGGTTTCTGATATCGTGTTGTGTTATGGTTTTAAATTATTGTGATGCCATGTGGATTATTAAGGGAAATGTTCTGGTGGTGCACCTTTATCGTGGGATACGTATCGGAGTGACCTTCGGGTTTCCAGATGTGTACCCTGCGGTGAGGGGGCGCTACACAGGCCGTGTAACCTTCGGATGAAACTAAATTTTCACCCTGTAAGACCCCTCCAAGGGATCCTAAACCCATCCTAACATCCCATTTCCTCATAATCTTCCCGAATTCAATTCTTTTTAGTTCGATATTACTTCATATACTCTAATTATTCGGGATACACATCCTTTACGACATCCTAACTTGTAATGATCATAATTCTCAACTCTGATATCCAAAAATCACATACTTTATACCATTGGAAATATAAGAAGACAAGCTACAACTTTTATGAAGGCAACTTTGGCTAATTCTATCTAGATTAATACAGATTTTCTCCTGAAATCAGAACACACACTTTCCCTTCATGAAAAACTTGAGAATTTTCCCAAATTCACTTCCTCTATTGCAATATCATTCATAACGATTTCAACTATCAATAATATTCCATCAAACTCTCTAATATCTACTCATTTCATTCATCACTTGCATCCAATTTTCATCATCCTCAAAATTCTATTTTTCATTTCCATAACATCTCACTTATGTATATAACCATATTTCATGCTCAAAATTCATCATCTCAAGTTGATAATTTCAAACATACCTGGTTTCACTAAACATCATCCATGCACAAATTCATATTTAATTAACATCATAAGATAAATCAAGAGTTTTACAAACTTTAATGGCATTTCAAGCCATATTACATCATCAATACATTAATATTCCAAAATTCCCAAATTACATAAGATACTTGAAAGATAATTTCTCGAAATGCAATTACAACTTTATTTACAGAAATCACTCCAAAACAAAAAAAAACATGCAATTTGGATTTATTTGTTGATTCACTTTCTCTTGATCTTTTGCTCATCACTTGAATAGGGGAAAGAGAGTGGGGGTGAGCCTTACATTTCGTGGATAACATGCTTATAACGGAAAAATAAGCAAAACTATTCAAAAGTTCATTGTCATAGAAAATTCTTATTGAAATCCATAAAACACTTGTTTCTCAAAATCTCATCATGAAGTCACATTTGCAAACCACAAAACATGAATGCATCAACTTGTTCATATATCCTAAGCACATAAGCACATAGAATGGTTTGGATAGATCCATAATCATGACGCACTACACATTTCTACATAGTGGTCCTGTGTAGTCGTGAATTCTTGAGGGAGTCCCTTAGGGGAATTTGTGTCACTAACGGGCAGACGGGAGAAGCATTTTCTTGGTCAATGTGCACGTGACATTTCTTGGATGGACTACCAAAACCCACATAACATGTATTTCAAACTTGTTGCCTAAAATAGCGCTTTTCGAAACTTGATTTTTTTATAAACATGAGATATTTCGAAAACAATTTCCAAAAACATGATTTCATAATCATGTAATCCTTTCAAAGAAATCATTTTCATAAATCATCACACAATTCATATATCAAACATGTAGCACTTTTGCAATTCATTCAAGAAACAATTAATGCAACACTTATGATGCAATTTAAATCATTAGAATTTTCTTAATTTAAAGAAAACAAAAGTGACTTATTTACTCTATTATAAACATAGAACCCACCTTATTTCCTTGCTCATAATCTTGCTCAAAGATGTCCTCTTCCCTTGTTCCTCTCTCTTTCCTTAATTTCCTTCAACATTGACAAAAATCCCCAAATCAATACAGATTCCAATTGAGAAATCCATAAGGCATATTCACTAAAATTGATCATAGAATCCTTAAGCCCATACATTTCTCAAGCTATATGAACCCAAACCCTTTCAAAAATCCAAAGATCAAAATCCAACTTACCTTGAATCTTCTCCAAATGAAGAGTTTGTTGGCTCTTATAGAAGCTCTCATCCTCCTCTTCCTTTTTCCTTCTTGAATAAACTTTAAAATCCCTTTCTCTCTTCCTTTCTCTCAAAACCAAACCCTCTCCTTGCTTTCTCTCCAAATTTTGTTTCTTCTGTTCTTCTCCCTCTCAATCCACGTTTTTCCCACTTCTTAAAAAGCAAGACCACCTTTTATTTTCAATTTTGCCATTAATGAGTGTACAAAGACCCTTATGCCCTTTCTTATATGCCTTGTAACTTAAATGCTTAAGTGATCTTCCCAAAAAGCCCTCATACATACATACTCCTACTTCTTAATTCAACTAAACCATATTTTAAAATCCTACCAACATTTACATAATGATAAACTCCAAATAAAATAATTAATCTAGCAAAACCTCAAAATTATTTAAATCATGCTTAACTCCTTCCAAAAATCAAGACCTTTTTATAATCATGTAATTGAAGGAATTTGATAACACTTCCTTCTATAAAAATGTTCCCCATTTTCTTAATTTTCTAATGACACCAAAATCATGCAATTTGGTTAGGAAATCTGAAAGTTATACCCAAACATTTCCGAACTACTCTTATACTGAAACAATATTTTGTACTCAAATTTCCTACAAAAATTGAAATTCTTAAAAACTGAATTAGAACTCGATTTCATCAGATAATTTGCAACCCTATTTCTTTAGTTTAATCCAAATTAAGAATCATCTCATTTGGATAACTAGAGAAAAAGTTATGGCTACAATTCTGAAGTATACTTAGTGATCATGTTTCAACTTATAACTTGCAATATTTCACATATAACCCATCTTGTACATAACTATCTTTTCAACTTCACTTCAAATTCAAGAATTCTTCTTTTCTTTACACATGAATAATCGCCAAAATTTCTCATTTATTATTTTTAACTTCCAAGAAAAGTTTGGGGTCCAACATGAAACCCACCTTGAATTTCCTTGCGTAAAATTTGCTTAAGAATGCCTCTCCTCTTACTCCTCTTGCCTTTCTTGATTTTCTTCAACAATAACAAAATTCCAGTCAATAGGAGTTAAAATTGAAAACCTAAAGAATGGACATTCACTATAATTGATCCTAGAAAGCTTAAACCTATGCATTTCCTAATCTTCTTGAACTAAAATTATTCCAAAAATCCAAAAGATTAAATAAGACCTTACCTTGAATCTTCACCAATGAAGAGTTTCTTGGCTCTAATGAAAGCTCTTCTCTTCCTCTACATTTTTCTCTTCTTGAATAACCTCAAAATCTCTCTTAAAGGCTAAGAGAAATTGAAACCTAGTTGATTTTCCTTCTTTTATCTCCTTCATCTCTTCTCTACGACACTCTCTTCTTTCTCTCCCTCAATTCACGTTTTTATTCTTCTCTCAAATGCAAGAAACCTTTGTTTCTTCCCTTAATACCCTTAATGAGTATAAAATATCCATTTTACTCTTCTTTATATGCCTTGTGGCTTTTACTCCTAAATGACTTGCCAAAAATGCCCTTGAATCTTCTTACTACTTTAATACAACCAAACCATATAATAAAATCCTACTAACATTCATATAATAATTAACTCAAAAAATTAATCTATCAAAACCTCATAAGTTATTTACATCATGTTTAATTAAAGAAAAAATTCGAGGGATAACATTTCTCCCCCTCTTAAAAAAATTGTCCTCGAAATTCATACCTGAGTTATTGAAGAGGTGTGGATACTTCTCCTTCATAGTCTTCAAGGGTTTCCACGTGACCCTTTCTACAGAATGTTTTATCCACAAGACTTTGACTAGCTGAATTGAGGACATTCTCCTTAGTGCCCAAAATCTCCACTAGAGTCTCCTCATAAGTCAAATCATCTCTCAACTGAATCTCATTGGTTTGAATGATGTGAGAGAGATCTGATCTATACCTCCTCAACATGGAAACATGAAAGACATTATGTATCTGTGACAATTCCGGTGGCAACGCCAACCTATAAGCTAGCAGTCCAATCCTTTTAAGAATCTCTTAAGGACCTATATATCTTACGTTCAACTTACCCTTCTTGCCAAACCTCATAAATCCCTTCCAAGGAGATATCTTTAAAAAAAACTTTCTCACCCACTTCATACTCCATTTCCTGTCAGTGTGCATCAATATAGCTTTTCATTATATCTTGAGCTACTTTAAGCCTCTGCTTAACTAAATTTACCTTGTCAATTGTCATTTGGAGTAACTCTGGTCCCACTAATCTCCTTTCTTCTTCTTCATCCCAGCATATAGGAGTTCTACATCTCCTCCCATATAGTGTTTCATAAGGAGCCATCTGAATTCTTGAATGGTACAAATTATTGTAAGCAAATTCAACTAATGGCAAATGCTCATCCCACGCACTTTTGAAATCCATCACATATGCCCTAAGCATTCCTTTAAGGGTCCGAATGGTCCTCTCAGATTGGCAATCTATTTGAGGATGAAAAGCAATGCGAAAATGTAACTTGGTCCCTAAAGCATCTTACAAACTTTTCCAAAATCTCAAAGTGAACCGAGGATCTCTGTCATGAAATCTGGAATCCCATGTAATCTCACTATCTCATCTATATACTTCCTTGCTAGCACATGCAGAAATCAGTCTGTTTAATTGCTAGAAAATAGGCTGACTTCGTTAATTGATCAATGATAACTCATATAACATCATGCTTCCTACTAGTCTTAGGCAAACCCATCAGAAAATCCATAGTCATCCTTTGGCACTTTCAGTCAGGAATGGAAAATAGCCTTAATTTGCCTAAAGATGCCTACTGTTTAGCATTAACTTGCTGACACACTAGACATTTACTTGTATATTCTATTACATCTTTCTTTATACCTTTCCACCAGAAATGCTCTTTCAAATCTTTGTATATCTTGGTGCTACCTGGGTGCATGCCATAAGACGCATTACGTGCCTCATTGAGTATCTCATCCTTTACCTCATTGACATTCAGAATATAGAGTCTGTTTCCCACAACCATAAGTCCATCATCCTTCACTATCACTTTGGATCTCTTGCCATTCTAATTTTTTTTCAAAGCTTGCTCAATTCTGCATCTTGTGCTTGAAACTCCTTAAATTTCTCCTTGAGTATCAATCTTACTCTGAAATTAGCAATGATGCAATCAAGCTCCTTCTATTTCAAGCTGATTATGAGCTTAATCATCTCTTCCAACAATGACAAATAAATTGTCTAAATATGGGCTATGGAGGATTTCGTACTCAAGGCATCCACCACTACATTTGCCTTGCCTAGGTGGTATTTAATCAACAGGTCAAATCCTTTAGTAACTCCAACCACCTTCTCTATCTCAAATTTAAGTCTTTCTGGCTCAGTAAGTACTTGAGACTTTTATGATATGTAAAAATCTTCATCTAAACTCTATACAAATAGTGTTTCCAAATTTTTAAAGCAATGATCACTGCTGTTATCTCCAAATCATGAGTTGGATAATTCAACTCATAAGGCTTTAGTTACCATGATGCATAAGCTATCACCTTGCCTCCTTGCATCAACACACAGGCCAAACCCTCCTTTGAAGCGTCGTTATAGACTATATAACCCTTATCTCCCATAGGCAAAGTCAGGATTAGAGCACTTCTCAATCTGTGTTTAAGTTCCTTAAAGCTCTTTTGGCATTCGTCACTCTAGATAAACTTCTGATTCTTCCTCAATAACCTAGTCAGTAAAGTGGCTAGAGAATCTTTCCACAAACCTCCTATAATAACCTACCAGACCCAGAAAACTCCTCACTTCTATCATTGTCTTTGGTGCATGCCACTTTATCACTACTTTAACTTTCCTCAGATCAACATGTACCCTGTCCTTCGAGATCACATGCCCAAGGAAGATCACCTCATAAAGCCAAAATTCACATTTGTTGAATTTGGCATAAAGCTCCATCTCCCTCAATATCAATAACACAATCCTGAGATGTTCCTTATGTTCTTCTTCACTTTTGGAATAAATCAGAATGTCAGCAATAAACACTATGACGAACTGATCCAAATACTCCTTGAAGATCCTATTCATGAGGTTCATGAATGTAGCTAGAGCATTGGTCAATCCAAATGACATGACTAGGAACTCATAATACCTATATTGTGCCTTGAAGGCTACCTTGTTCACATCAAATTCCTTGATCCTGAGCTAGTGGTAACCTGACCTGAGATCAATTTTAGAAAAGACCTTGCTCCCCGCAACTAGTCAAATAAATCATCAATTTGTGGTAGAGGATACTTATTCTTAAGAGTCACCTTGTTGACTCTTCTCTAGTCAATACACATCCGCCATGTTCCATCCTTCTTTTTAACAAACAAAATAGACGCTCCCCATGGTGACGAACTCGACCTTATGTACCCCTTCTCTAGCATTTCTTCTAACTGTTCCTTAATCTCCCTTAGCTCAGCTAGAGCCATTCTATACGATGATATGGAAATAAGTGTTGTACCTGTAATCAGGTCAATAGTAAACTCAATTTCCCTCATCGGTGGCAAACCAGATAAATCTTCTGAAAACACATCTGGAAAATCCCTCACAATCGGAACATCTTCTAACTTCCTTTCATTCACATTGATGTCCACAACGTGTGCCAAGAAGGCTTCATATCATTTCCTCATCATCTTGTCAGCTAACAAGGCTGAAACAATTCTTGGTGATGGTGTTCTCCTGTCTCCTCTAAAAATCACCTTTTCACCTATGTTAAGATCAAACTCTACCTCTTTGGAGCTACAGTCTAACTTTGCATGATATTTCTTCATAACATCCATTTCCAGTATCACATCTAGACCTTTCAAATCTAAGGACATTAAGTCCACTACCAGTCTAACACCATCAATAAAAAGTTCACAGACTCTATATGTTTGACTTATTATCAACTTTCTCCCTAAGGGAGAACTAACAATCAAGGTACTATCCAAAAGTACCAAATTCACATCATGTAATGTCATGCTTATATAAATAAAAGAATGGATGGAACCAGAATCAATCAATAAGTACACTTCTGAATTTAGTAATTGAGCCATACTTGTGAAAACTTCAAGTGAGGCTGCAGCTTCAACTTCCTCCCTAGTCATAACAAATACTCTTGCCCGTGCTTGACCCCTTGGCCTTACTGAAGGAATAACCTTCCTTGCTACTCCAGAACTGCCCACCTTAGTGACTGGCCTAGTAAAAGGTTGGGCCGAATACAAAAGATCCTATTATCAACTCTCATTGGGGCTTGCATCTGCGACCCATCCTGCCTCATTGTTTAGGGACATTCCCTGACCATATGGCCCTTCTCTCCACATCAAAAACATGCTCTAAGTAACTTGAAACACTCTCCTCTGGGAAATTTCCCACAGTGCTCGCATTGAAGGTTTGTGTAACTACTCCTCTCCATCCTTCTATTTCATCCTGTAGTTGAGGCATGCACTAAAACTGCCTTTGTTTGCTTGCTCTTTGCGGAGCCACTACTTCCCACTTCACTCTGCGTGTGGAAACTCCTCGCATTTCTCTCAGGCATTGGAGCACTCATTCCCTTCTTCGAAAATTATTTTCCTTGTTCTTCCTCTTCCTAGTCACTTTATTCTTTATATTCTCTAGTTTTTCATCCTGGAGTGTAGCATCTACGAACTACTGGTAGTCACGGAAATTGTGGATCAAGACTTTCTCCTTGATCCCTAAATGAAGTCCTCCCTCAAACTTACGACACTTATCCTCCTCGTTCACAACAATGTTGGCCGCATACCGTGAGAGCTGGGTGAACTTCAACTCATCCTCACTCACACTCATATCCCTCTGTATGAGATTTAGAAACTCCCTAGCTTTCTCTTGTATATAAACCCTTGAGAGCTACTTCTTCCTAAACACTTCCACAAAATCTCTCCATGACAATGCTGGAGGCATAAATTGACTGTGGGGCATTAATTCCTACCAATGAAATGCATCCCCCTATAGCAAGCTCACTGCATAATCCAGTTTCTCTTCATCAGAGTACTTCAACCATGCTTCAACCTCTTTTGGATTTGTATTACCATTAAAATCAACAGCCCCATATTTGTGGAACTTATTATATTGCCCACTCCTCTCTACCAGAGCTTGCACCGATACTTGTGACCCTTAGCCCATGGCATAAGTGAAAGCCTGAGAAAATGTTTGAAAAAATTGTGGATCTATGGTAGGCATAGGAGGAGGAGGCAGTGACATTTCATACTGCACACTAGATGTTTTAGAATTAGGAGCAAAATGGGTCCTCGCATCTTGTGGGACATAAGATTCATTTGTGCTCCCTTTATGAGAGCAAAATCGAGTCATGGCTCCTTGAGTTCTCTTTCGAGGCGGCATAATCACTCCTTCAATTCAAAACCATTTAAAAACTTATAGTTTATGTTCCATGTAAAACAAATTCAAATCATGTGAAAAAATTCAAATCATATGAAACAATTTCAAATCCAATGAAACAATTCAAAAACAATGCATGTTATTCATTTAAAACAATGCATGCTCATTTCGTAATTTAAAACTACCCATTTCACACCAACGATACTCCTAAACCTAGTCGCTCTGATATCATAAGATGTTAGACCCCATTTTCGGAGTCCAACTATCCAGAGTTATAGTATGTGAGCATTGTTGGGTGAAGATCATGTGAGGGGAGAGTAGAAAACATTTAAGAAAATAAAGAAATTTTCCAGGCAGTATGACGGGTTCACCATGGCGAACACTTTGAAGAAAATATCCAACTGCCCTTTGGGAAAAGTATGTCATGACAAACGTATGGCTTCACTGCGGCAAACTTTGAAGGTGAAGGAAAAAACTTCTCAGGAAAAGTTTGTCACGGTCAACTTTTGGCTTTGCCATGGTGAAACTTGAAGGAAGACCCTTCTAGAAAAGTTCGCAGGCGCGTGTTTTTGGCTTCGTCGCAGCGAACTCTAAAAACCAAACAAAAAACCTGTCAAGGATAGTGTTGCAGAATACCAACACCTGTTATCATATAATGACCATAACTTTCTCATCCGAAGTTCAAAAATTTCATACTATACCCCGTTGGAAAGCTAAGAGGATAAGCTACAATTATATGAAGACAACTGCCCAAATAAAGACTGTCTTTTCCCTAAAGTCATAACACACTTTTTACCCTTATGAAAAAAATTAAAAAAGTGCAACATACAAACTTTAAGAATTATGAGCAAAACATAATCATTTTTCATTAACATCAAAAGATAAGAGTTTACAAAGATTTAGTGGGCATTTCAAGCCACAATACATCATTTCACAAAATCTAAAATACAAAAGATACTTGAAATGTGATTAAAGCCTTGTGTTTACAAAATCTAGCTTAAAATAGAAAAATATGCATAATCGAAGTGATGCTTTGATTCTTGACTACTCGATCTCTTGCTCATCACCTGAATATGGGAAGGAGAATGGAGGTGAGCTTAAAAGCTTGTGGGTAATAAGTTTATAATCAGAAACAAGCAAATCCATTGAAAAATGCTCAATGTCATAATAATTTTGCATCAAATTTGTAAAACACATATTTCCCAAATTCTCACTGTAGCACCCCACTCCCGACGAGACCCGAACCCGATATCCATTGTGATATCCGAGCCCGTGACCATGAGGGGTGGCGTACTAAAACGATCATTACCTTGTTAACCAAAAATCGTATGACATTTTTTCTTTGAAAAACATTAGAGTCGCGTGACATTATCTTTTCTTTCAAAAAGCAGTAGAGTCTTGTAAGCAATCATTGACTTGGCCCAATTATAACAAAACATTTTCAAATATTAAACCATTTCACCGATAAAACAATTTCACTCATTATTAGCACTCATTAGTGCTCGATTACTCTATATAATTACATGTAAACAATTGGGCCTACTAAATACCAAATGAATACACTAATGCGAATCTGAGACGACCTCGATCCCGGCCGATACTCTATCTTGCTAGCGGATACATACTCCGTGTGTCCAACGGGTACTCTCCATTTCTGAAAAATAGATGCAATGTTGGGTGAGTTTGCGAACTCGGTGAGAAACCATCATCGATGGTTCACCCAATTCATGCATAAACACACAATTACCAATTATCACATACAATCACAATTCACAAATGTAAGGCGTATAGCCTTTCATACGATCCACATTTAATCATACCATATATGCAATGCACATGAGACCCTTTCCATTTTCATTACGTTGTTGTGGACTGCGCTGGCTTGTCCCAGATGATGGGCACATTGCGTTGAGCCAGTGGCTCGAAAACATGGGCTTGAAGCCACGATACATTGAGCCCGAGGCTCAATAATCGTTGGACTGAGGTCACATGCGTTGGTGAAAGCTCTCATATCGTTAGGCATGATATGCCCCGACGATCTGATCTTTCCGGTCACAATCGCTTTTATCGATCATGCCATTATGCATGAATGCATATGCTCTAATTCCCATTTACGATCGGTTATAGTTCGGTGACCAATTTTAGTTTCTTGGACCTTGATCCGTGTTTGATCTATACATTTACAATTTATTGCATCCTACCATATCATATTAAAAGTCACATCGAATGTATCAAAATGCAGACAATTTTAACACTTCAATATTTATTTCCCATTCCTCGGACCTTTAGTCCGAGATCTCCAATGTACTTATTCACAAACAGTACACACAAATAGCACTTCAATAACAAGTTTCCAAATATTTCAGACACCTATGGTCCGAAATCAATCAAAATCAAACACACATAAACCCCCCATTATCTCCACATGGCATAATTGCAAAATCTTAAACACATAAAGGTTGAGGAACCAACTAGGTTACTCACCTATTACTTCCGAGCTAATGCCGGGAAGTTTCCGCCCCGTCGGTCTGACGACGCTCCACTTGGGCCTCTATAAGAAATAGAGAAAGAACGGGTCACTACAGATGTAATTTGTGCACATGTAGGTGAAATATGCATGTTCATGAATTTTCCGACCCTAAATCCAAATTTCCCCATAATAAAATCCGTCTAAAAATTAGAAATCTAATGGCGGCGGTGCAATTCGGACCTCTATAGGTCCCCAATTAAATAAAACAAAGACGAAAAACAATAAACGGACCCACATAAATTTTCCGTCCAAAATTCCCAATTTCCCATGAAATGAAATTCAATGTTTCACGAATCCGATGCCTCAAGAATCAGGTCAATCGGATGTCGGACGGAAAAGTTATGAGCAAAAGAATCACCAAATACCAAATAATCAAATAATAATAAAAACAATATATACATATTGCAAGCGCCTCATGAGGCGAGGCGTCGCCCTCGCGAGGCCGACTCATTTTGCCTCGTCGCGAGGGCGAGGCGTCGCCCTCGCGAGGCCGACTCATTTAGCCTCGTCGCGAGGCGGGCGTCGCCTCATGACAAGGCGACTTACCTCGCCTCGCGAGGTTCCTCTACTTCCTTGCCCTTTTCCTGTTTTCAATCCAAATTTCCAGCAACCATAATTCTTAGAACACAATTCAGAAAAATGCAAACCATAGCTTCTTGGAAAGATCATGAAACCCTCTACAATTCTCAAGAAGACCATAAAAATCAATTTCACCCCTAAGGGTGTCAAATATCCCATCAAAGCTACTGTCTACACAAAACCTCTCAAACAGTGCAATACTTTGCAAATTCAGTAACTACTCATTTCCTCAGTCAAAAATAACACAATAAATATTCTCAGTAAGTTCACAATGTTATCTCCAACTTTCATGAACAACTCAAAATCAAATTTACTTACTAACTAGGTCAAACAATTCACCAAAGCATCTGTCTACTAAAGTGTCCCAATCTGAGCAGTAAATTTCCAACCAGTATATCTCCTAGCACAAATGTCAAAAAATCACTACTTTATATCCCTGAAAGATAAGATCTCAAACTTCCATTTTCATGAAGAACCCAAATTCCAATTCAACCTCTAACAATTTCAAATCTGCCAAAAATGTACTGATCAGGGCAGCAGTGAGAAACCTAATGTAGGTCCAGTTTTACAAATTCATTACTCCCAAATCTGACCTTCAAAATTGCTTGCCATATATCCTGTTCAAGATAATTTCTTCCTCTACAACTTTTCAGAAGATCACCAAAGCCAATTCAAGTCACAAAAATTGCTAAAATTGCTTCCAATTAGAAAGCTCACAAAATCGACAATTAGGCTAGGTTTCCACAAATGACAGAAAATCAGTCAACATTCCACAATGCATAACTCCCAATATACAGATCGAAAAATAGCAAAATCAGTGGGAATGGAACGATAACTTAATATGATTCAACTTTCATGAAGACCATTTTCCCAAATTCCATATCAATTAATTTAGAAAATCAGCAAAACACTTTGGTCATAGTTTCGGTTACTGTTCACAGACACTAAAACAGGAACTTTCCATGCAAAAATTCGCCCTTCTAGAATTACAATTTAACAACACCTATTTCATACAAAATTGTAGCCAACATCCCAAAGTTTAATTGGGCACAAACGTCACCTCATTTGCTCACCTACACAATTAGTTATGATCAAAACATTACAATAGGTTCAACACCAAATTTTCCAGATTTCATCCTTACCTCTTCCTCTTCCATTCTATCACTTTACCTACATCAACATACACTCATTTACACCTCCAATTCAACCACAAAATCATTACAACATTTACTTACATGATTAAACAAGATTTGGCAGCACATACACAAGTAACTTTCCTTAGTTTTCCATTCACCTAGACTTCCAACAAGCAAGCCAAAACCAAGCCAAAATCAATGGAAACCATTCATTCACTCATCCATACACAAGCATACATTTACATCCATTCAAACCTACCATTATCATCATGAATAAATGCACAAGTACTTCCATGAATGCTTCTAACTACCAAAAGAATGAAGACAAACACAATTCTTACCTTAATCAAGTTACAAGCTCTCAAATTCTCCACTTTTCAAATCACTCCAACTCTTTACCTCTCACCCAAGCCTATGGTCATCACTTCACACATACACAAATCATCATCTTTACAAGGCTTGAGTTTGGTTTTGTGTGAATAGGAAGGAGGAGCAAGCAAATGAACAAGAAATTTCTTGTATGGAGAAAACACCAATGAAAGAAGGAGAAAAGAACACCAAGGAAGAAGAAGAAGCAAAGCTACGGATGAAGGAAGGTTAGGCTTTTAAAGTAGTTTGTTTAAGTCATTCCCAATGAAGAATGTAAGTAAATGAGTGAAGGATATAAGACAAGTTTAATAAATGAAGAGGACACTTGTCCTTTAATGAAAAAAAAGCCAACAAATAATCCTATTTAATTAAGTAAAGAATATTAATCCCATTAATCTTTAAGCCATCTTATGCTAATGGCTCTTTAAAATTCCTAAAATCATTTATCCAATAATCTCATGGCAGTCCCTTTTCAGTACAGAAAAATCCATACTCAGTCAGCCAGTTGGAATTTTCCGGTCCGGGCAAGTACCCCGAAAAATTCCAGAAAAATTCTCACAAATCCCTAAAAATATAAAACACTCAATGGCACACTCAGAATAATTTTTCAAACACAAGAACCACGTTAATCACACTAAAATTACATTAGGCACGAAAACCGGGAATGTCATGTATGCATGTACAGTAATTTCATATGCACAAATGATACTGTGTATCAATCCTATTATGCATGAACAGTCCTAAGTCATTCCGATCCATCTCATCCTATGCCAAATTTACTATTTTACCCTTCACATCGGGGTGGGATGTTACAACTCCTCCTTCTTATAAAAATTTCGTCCTCGAAATTCTCGATCAACTGCTCCAGATGATAGCGGTGATCATATATCCCTACAGTTCCTATACACTACGTCACTCAATACTTCTGTTACCAAAAGATCGCAGTAAGACAGTCCGTTTCCTCTGTGGTTTTCTCGCTATCTATCTACAGACTAATCCGGGTCTATTAATACCCTCTTTGCCACTTCTATTCTGAGTACACCTGTTCAAGGGGATACGTACAATAAAATAATTTATCTCGTCTGCGACACTTCACTTTCCTTTGGTACCGACACCGTGGCACTTATCTCTATTTCACTATAACCGGTGGTAATCCACCTAATGATTTATCCTTCATATTTCATTGACTCTTAGTCCAGATTCAGTTTTCTTTTGACATTCACTATTCTTTATACATTTCTATTTCATTTGTCCGATTCTGATTCACGTTAGTTAACCCATGCTGTTTTCCTATGTCACTTTCCTTTGTTTCACTCATCACAATCGCAAATTCTTTGTGGTCTTTGACTTCCGTTAGGCACTGTACAGTATAACAGTGTATCTTTACAGTAAATCAGAACTCTATAACACGATCACAATCCTGAGAAACCCAAACCACTTAGCGTTTTCTGTTAAACATTCAAACCTCTAAGCACTTGAATCACTCATCACTTCATTCTATACTCATAGTCATCAATTTTGCTTTTTGCATATACTTACCAGAATGTCTAGCTTCGACTATTCACTTTCTTGTTCTATCACTTTCTATCGGGTACACAACTTATTCTTTGAAGCATTCAATAATATTGTTGTTGTTTTTTTTTTTTTTTCCCGATTTCACTGTGTATCCATCTTATGACTCATAAGACTAGACTTACCACTTTAACTCCTTCACTTTTAACCTTTCTTATCACTAGATCTACAACTTCAATTTTCCAGAAACACTTCACAATAACCCATAATCTACTTGACATTCTTTGAAAATCCCAATATCTGTAATTGATCTGTTCATTGCAGCATTATCTGTTCACTAGTTGAGTTTAGTAGGCAGAATTGTCCGTTCATTTTAGCATTGTCGGTATTTATGCCTGTCTCTTTCCTCGAATTAACACTATGTATCCCTATAGGAATCTAAAGTCTCCAAGACTTTCAACAATTGCGATGATAACACCAATCCCATTTATCAACGTCAATTCAATTTATATTTCAATTCAACACACATTGTCCACTCTCCAAAGGTATGCTTATCAGCAGTATCAAATTCTTCACTTATTCATATAGTTTTTTTTACTTTTCACTGTTCAACACTTTCAATCACATTCCGGCTATAAACATAGTCACTACCATTTGCTTACCTCACATAATTCCCTATTAGGGTCTCATTGACTTTACCATACATCTTTTAACCTTTTCATTGAATCCACAATTAGGGTATTTGCAATCCCTTTATGAAGGTATCACTACATCACGTCATTGTCAGCTTTCCTTTAGGACTTCTTGTCTCTACTCATTTTCTCTTTTCAATTGATTTCCTGTCATTCACATCAACATATGCCAATACCTAGTCATCCGTACTTGGACTTCCATAAATTTCACTTCATTTAAGTATTTCACTTCACAGTTCGAAGAAGATCTATTCACTTTTCATTGCAATAGGATCACCTCAAATAAACATTCCATTTATGTCGTTGGATACTTTACATTCCCGTACACACACAATACATATAACCTCAATCGTATATTTCACTTGTTATGTCTAAATCTCCTCTTGAGATATGACTCAATTTCACTTTTGATTTCGTCTGTACTTCTTTTCTTGCTACCGTCATTATACTGTTCACGAAAGTCTCATCAGCCAATTAGTGTCCCTAATTGCTTTTCAATCATTCACAACTATACGTACTATCTTAATCAGAACAATATGCGATACACTTTCTTTAACCCTTATACTTTACTATACACATTACCCGAAATCACTTCATCTTATCAAAACCAATTATTATCCTATCGATTCAGAATTCCACAAACTCATTTCGTTTATGTCAATCCTCGAATAGAGGACTTATGCCATAATCATTTTTCATTTTCCATTTCTCCTCATAAAGGTACATTCAGTCATCTTATGTCTTACTTTAACCCATTATGAACTTTACACTTATAGCCATTCACCGATCATCTCCTCTGTTATTTCCATGTATCTTTCACTTACGTTTCATTAATCATGATCAACTTTACTATCCAATAGATACTCCCAACGGTAAATCGACTTAAATGTGACAACTCTTTTCATATATACTTCGTATTTCTTTATTTTCCTCAAACAATCTATGATAAGGTATTCACAGTCCCCAATACACGACAAAATCGTTGATACAACTCCACTGTATCTCCATCCATTTATCTATTTGCCCATCCATTTATCATTTCTGTGTCCAAATCCACATATTCAATCAATCCAGAATTTCCCGATATACAATCAGTAGAAATTGTCAGTCTTTCTTTTTCCCTTACGATCTTATTATACTGATTTCTAAACTCTTGCACAATATTCACATACCCATTTCAGTTTCAAGCTTATGCGTTTGAGATCATAACCGTTTCACGAGTTCATTTCAGTTTATCGTACACTTTCTACTTTTTCTTACTCTACTAGCACTAGGCACCTTGCTCATTCAGTTCTTTTAGTTCTAGGTAGACCGATGCAGTACAATATTGATCTATCACAATCTCACTATCCTCATCTACCTATGATATCTCGATATTGAACACAAATCACGGTGAATCCATATCCTTTGATCGGATCATCTCGCTTTACTCGGTTCAAGATTTCCCGGTTCATCGTATCTACAATCGAACTTCATCATCCCGTGCTTTTAATCTCACTTGGGCCTATAACCAATTATACTTCTCATATCTCGATGAGACCTCTCCAAGTTCTAGACATATTCATTTTCATCGTCATCATATTGCCACTTTAATCCGGAATTCATTGTGATATCACTTCTTTCCTTAATCAATTTAAGCCAACATAGTCATTCTAACCACGAGACATTATAATTCTCATTATTGATGTTTCCTTTTCCATTCCTCATTGCCTATACACATTCGGGGCTCACATTCTAATCGGTCTCACTTTTCTCTCACTTAGTCACTTAACACGTATGCACACGTGGGATTTCTACTCGTGCGACTCGGTGAGGATCGATTGCCACGATGCAAACGACACGACTCAAATGCATGCAACCTTAACCTATGTTTGAGATGTGCCGGATACATTCGCATTTCGGGCTCGATACCTAAATGTAGCACCCCTCCCCGACGAGACCCGAACCCGATATCCATTGTGATATCCGAGCCCGTGACCATGAGGGTGGCGTCTAGAACGATCATTACCTTGTTAACCAAAAATCGTATGACATTTTTTCTTTGAAAAACATTAGAGTCGCATGACATTATCTTTTCTTTCAAAAGCGGTAGAGTCGCAAAGCAATCATTGACTTGGCCCAATTATAACAAAACATTTTCAAATATTAAACCATTTCACTGATAAAACAATTTCACTCATTATTAGCACTCATTAGTGCTCAGTTACTCTATATAATTACATGTAAACAATTGGGCCTACTAAATACCAAATGAATACACTAATGCGAATCACGGACGACAATCGATCCCGGCCGATACTCTATCTTGCTAGCAGTATACATACTCCCGTGTGTCCAACGGGGTACTCTCCATTTCCTGAAAAATAGATGCAATGTTGGGTGAGTTTGCGAACTCAGTGAGAAACCATCATCGATGGTTCACCCAATTCATGCATAAACACACAATTTACCAATTATCACATACAATCACAATTCACAAATGTAAGGCGTATCGCCTTTCATACAGTCCACATTTAATCATACCATATATGCAATGCACATGAGACCCTTTCCATTTTCATTACGTTGTTGTGACCGCATGCTCAAATCTGTCCCGATGATGGGCACATTGCGTTGAGCGATGGCTCTGAAAACATTGGGCTTGAAGCCACGATACATTGAGCTGAGGCTCTAAATCGTTGGACTCAAGTCACGTGCGTTGAGTAAAGCTCTCATATCGTTAGGCATGATATGCCCCGATACATTCTTTTTCGGTCCTGTTGCCTTTATCTCGATCATGCCATTATGCATGAATGCATATGCTCTAATTCCCATTTACTGATCGGTTATAGTTCGGTGACCAATTTCGTTTCTTCGGACCTTGATCCGGTGTTTCACCCTATACATTTACAATTTATTGCATCCTACCATATCATATTAAAAGTCACATCCAATGTATCAAAATGACAATTTTAACACTTCATATTTATTTCCCATTCCCTCGGACCTTTAGTCCGAGATCTCCAATGTACTTATTCACAAACAGTACACACAAATAGCACTTCAATAACAAGTTTCCAAATATTTGAGACACCTATGGTCCAAATCAATCAAAATCAAACACACATAAACCCCATTATCTCCACATGGCATAATTGCAAAATCTTAAACACATAAAGGTTGAGGAACCAACTAGGTTACTCACCTATTACTCCGAGCTAATGCTTGGAAGTTTCACCCGTCGATCCGACGACGCCCACTTGGGCCTCTATAAGAAATAGAGAAAGAACGGGTCACTCTGATGCAATTTGTGCACATGTAGGTGAAATATGCATGTTCATGAATTTTCCGCCCTAAATCCAAATTTCCCCATAATAAAATCCGTCTAAAATTAGAAATCTAATGGCCGACGGTGCGCAATTCGGACCTCTATAGGTCCCCAATTAAATAAAGCATTGACGAGAAAACAATAAACCGGACCCACGTAAATTTTCCGTCCAAAATTCCCAATTTCCCATGAAATGAAATTCAATGTTTCACGAATCCGATGCCTCAAGAATCAGGTCAATCGGATGTCGGACGGAAAAGTTATGAGCAAAAGAATCACCAAATACCAAATAATCAAATAATAATAAAACAATATATACATATTGCAAGCGCCTCATGAGGCGAGGCGTCGCCTCATGAGGTCGACTCATTTTGCCTCGTCGGCGGCGTCGCCGTCATGAGGCCGACTCATTTAGCCTCGTCGCGAGGCGAGGCGTCGCCTCGCGATCGAGGCGACTTACCTCGCCTCGCGAGGTTCCTCTACTTCCTTGCCCTTTTTCCTGTTTTCAATCCAAATTTCCAGCAACCATAATTCTTAGAACACAATTCAGAAAAATGCAAACCATAGCTTCTTGGAAAGATCATGAAACCCTCTACAATTCTCAAGAAGACCATAAAAATCAATTTCACCCCTAAGGGTGTCAAATATCCCATCAAAGCTACTGTCTACACAAAACCTCTCAAACAGTGCAATACTTTGCAAATTCAGTAACTACTCATTTCCTCAGTCAAAAATAACACAATAAATATTCTCAGTAAGTTCACAATGTTATCTCCAACTTTCATGAACAACTCAAAATCAAATTTACTTACTAACTAGGTCAAACAATTCACCAAAGCATCTGTCTACTAAAGTGTCCCAATCTGAGCAGTAAATTTCCAACCAGTATATCTCCTAGCACAAATGTCAAAAAAATCACTACTTTATATCCCTGAAAAGATAAGATCTCAAACTTCCATTTTCATGAAGAACCCAAATTCCAATTCAACCTCTAACAATTTCAAATCTGCCAAAAAATGTACTGATCAGGGCAGCAGTGAGAAACCTAATGTAGGTCCAGTTTTACAAATTCATTACTCCCAAATCTGACCTTCAAAATTGCTTGCCATATATCCTGTTCAAGATAATTTCTTCCTCTACAACTTTTCAGAAGATCACCAAAGCCAATTCAAGTCACAAAAATTGCTAAAATTGCTTCCAATTAGAAAGCTCACAAAATCGACAATTAGGCTAGGTTTCCACAAATGACAGAAAATCAGTCAACATTCCACAATGCATAACTCCCAATATACAGATCGAAAATAGCAAAATCAGTGGGAATGGAACGATAACTTAATATGATTCAACTTTCATGAAGACCATTTTCCCAAATTCCATATCAATTAATTTAGAAAAATCAGCAAAACACTTTGGTCATAGTTTCGGTTACTGTTCACAGACACTAAAACAGGAACTTTCCATGCAAAAATTCGCCCTTCTAGAATTACAATTTAACAACACCTATTTCATACAAAATTGTAGCCAACATCCCAAAGTTTAATTGGGCACAAACGTCACCTCATTTGCTCACCTACACAATTAGTTATGATCAAAACATTACAATAGGTTCAACACCAAATTTTCCAGATTTCATCCTTACCTCTTCCTCTTCCATTCTATCACTTTACCTACATCAACATACACTCATTTACACCTCCAATTCAACCACAAAATCATTACAACATTTACTTACATGATTAAACAAGATTTGGCAGCACATACACAAGTAACTTTCCTTAGTTTTCCATTCACCTAGACTTCCAACAAGCAAGCCAAAACCAAGCCAAAATCAATGGAAACCATTCATTCACTCATCCATACACAAGCATACATTTACATCCATTCAAACCTACCATTATCATCATGAATAAATGCACAAGTACTTCCATGAATGCTTCTAACTACCAAAAGAATGAAGACAAACACAATTCTTACCTTAATCAAGTTACAAGCTCTCAAATTCTCCACTTTTCAAATCACTCCAACTCTTTACCTCTCACCCAAGCCTATGGTCATCACTTCACACATACACAAATCATCATCTTTACAAGGCTTGAGTTTGGTTTTGTGTGAATAGGAAGGAGGAGCAAGCAAATGAACAAGAAATTTCTTGTATGGAGAAAACACCAATGAAAGAAGGAGAAAAGAACACCAAGGAAGAAGAAGAAGCAAAGCTACGGATGAAGGAAGGTTAGGCTTTTAAAGTAGTTTGTTTAAGTCATTCCCAATGAAGAATGTCGTAAATGAGTGAAGGATATAAGACAAGTTTAATAAATGAAGAGGACACTTGTCCTTTAATGAAAAAAGCCAACAAATAATCCTATTTAATTAAGTAAAAGAATATTAATCCCAATTAATCTTTAAGCCATCTTATGCTAATGGCTCTTTAAAAATTCCTAAAATCATTTATCCAATAATCTCATGGCAGTCCCTTTTCAGTACAGAAAATCCATACTCGATCGACCGGTTTGAATTTTCCGGTCCGCAAATACCGAAAAATTCCAGAAAAATTCTCACAAATCCCTAAAATATAAAACACTCAATGGCACACTCGAATAATTTTTCAAACACAAGAACCACGTTAATCACACTAAAATTACATTAGGCACGAAAACCGGGAATGTCATGTATGCATGTACGATAATTTCATATGCACAAATGATCTGTATCAATCCTATTATGCATGAACAGTCCTAAGTCATTCCGATCCATCTCATCCTATGCCAAATTTACTATTTTACCCTTCCTGTCGGGGGTGGGATGTTACACTCACATTATCAAGCAATTCATAAACACATAAATCATGCATTCTTCAAACTTGTCAACACATTTCAAGCACATAATCAGATCATGAATGGTTTGGGTAGATTCGTAAAAAGAACGTACTAACACATTCCCATATAATGACCTTGTGTAGTCGTGAACAGACATACTATCATAATTCTATATAATGGTCTTCCGTAGTCGTAAACTTGAGGGAGTTTATGAAGGAGCTCCGAATCACTAGCGAGCAGGCGGGAGAAGCCTTTAATAAGTCAAAGTGCACTTGACATAATAGAACAAACCATCACAAATCCACATAATCATGCATTTCATAACTTGTAAACATGTTGTCCAAAGTGGCACATTTCCGAAACATGATTTCATATACTCAATATCCTTTCAAAAACCATTTTAACATTCTTTACATAAATCATCAACATAATTCGTAAACCAAATATGTAGCAATTTCTCAAATCATTCAAAAACAATGAATGCAACATTTATAACACAATCGAAGACATTTAGCTTTCTTGATTTGAAAAATGCTCATAGCTCATAAATCCCACCATAGACATGTAATAATTTCTCAAAACATTTAAAGAGCAATAAATGCACACTTATAAAGTAGTTAAATCCATTTATTTCCATTTATATGAAAGAAAAGCTAATAGCTTATTAACTCAATTATAAACATGAAACCCACCTTGAATTTTCTTGCTTAAAATTTACTTAAGAATGCCTCTCCTCTTGCTCCTCTTGCCTTTCTTGATTTCCTTCAACAATAGCGAAATTCCTTTCAATAGGAGTTTAAATTGAAAACCTAAATAATGCACATTCACTACAATTGATCCTAGAAAGCATAAACCCATGCATTTCCTAGGCTTCTTGAACTAAAATTATTCTAAAAATCTAAAAGATTAAATAAGTCCTTACCTTGAATGTTCACCAAATGAAGAGTTTCTTAACTCTAACGAAAGCTCTTCTCTTCCTCTACCTTTTTCTCTTCTTGAACAACCTCAAAATCTCTTTTGAAGGCTAAGAAATATTGAAACCTAGTTGATTTTCCTTCTTTTCTATCCTTCCTCTCTTCTTTATGACACTCTCTTCTTTCTCTCCCTCAATTCACGTTTTTCTTTTTCTCTCAAATGCAAGACACCTTTTTTTCTTCCCTTAATCCATTTTACCCTTCCTTGTATGCCTTATGGCTTTTACTCCTAAGTGACTTGCCAAAAATGCCATTGAATCTTCTTACTAATTTAATACAACTAAACCATATAATAAAATCCTACTAACATTCATATAATAATTAACCCCAAAAATTAATCTATCAAAACCTCATAAGTTATTTAAATTATGTTTAATTAAAGAAAAAATTCGAGGGCCAACAGATATAATAATCATTATAGTAGTATCCATATTAATCTTACAGAACATTTAATATTTACTTTGCACATCATTAGATCCTTCATTTCCCCTAAGCTTTTACATGTATTTGACCTTTTTCCCTCTAAATTGAATCTAACCTATCCCACCATATGATTTCATAATTAGAAAATTCAATCACAATCAATTCTACCTCAGTGATTAAACAATCACCACATTCTAAGTCACAAAAATCTTACAACTTGATAAAAGAATTTTTTAAGATAAGGCTTTGATCTTTATTATCCTTAATATATCGTCACACCCTATAAGCAACCTATAAATGAACTATACTTGGCTTATTGATATATTGACTTAATTGATGGACAATATATTTGAGTATTGGTCAAATAAATCAATTTGCTAACCAATATCCTATAAGAAGTGACATTAAGAAGTAAACAAAAGCATCTAGAAATTATTTTTCTAACTTTATATTAAAATAAAAGAGTGGAAATTGGTTTACAATAAATAAAATCAGTTTCCTAAAAAAGATTTAAAGCATATTTTTTCTTACATATATTAATTCCAACACTGGATCGAGCAATCACATTGAAGTTCAAGTCTTTATTTTTGAATCAATTACCTACAAGTTCATTTCCAAAGTTTGATTTTAAACAAGCACTATAGTATGTGTCATTGTTTGACTAGATGAATTGAGAAAGAAAGTTCCTGGTGTGACTCCCAAGTTTGTGAAAATTTTCACCGATAAGCCTCATGGGAGTTGCGTCATAGTTTTCCAACATATATTCCATCCTAGGGGTTTATTATGCAAAGAATTGTCATGTCAATTACGTGAATTTCTTATATTAATACTAAGTTTGAACGAATCACATTAAAGTTTAAGTCTTTATGCTTCAATTAATCTCCTATAAGTTCTTTTCCAAAGTTTGATTTTAAACAAGCACCATGTTATGAGACATTGTTTGACCAAATGAATCGAGAAAGTAAGTTCTCGCTGTGACTCCTAAGCTTGTGGAATTTTTGACCAATAAGCCTCATAGGAGTTGTATCATGGGTTTCCAGCCTATATGCCATCCTAGGGGTTTATTATGCAAAGAATTGTCATGTCAATTACGTGAATTTCTTATGTTAATACTAAGTTTGAATTAATCACATTAAATTTCAAATCTTTATGTTTCAATTTAAAAAATGCCCAAATAAAAAAACTTAGACTATTAAACCCTAGCCTAAAAATTCATCAATCATTGTTAGAGGTAAAATTGCAAAGAACAACACAAAACTAATCACATTGTAGACAATATTTAATTGAATGACTTACCTTGATAGATGGACAATCTCAAACTACAAAGAAGACAGATGGGGTTGGACAATTATCGATAGTCTTCATCACAGAACATAGCCTACAAGAAAGACAAAAAATAATTAGCTAGTTTTTGATAAGTTTTGAATTGAGCATAGATACAGTTATGCATAAGTTTTAAGTTGTGTATTGTATATTTTGTTTTCATTCTATTAATGTTTTCATATCCTATAACTTATAATATTGCTTAAGCCATTGAATCCTCAATCTCTACTTAAAGGAAAACAATTAACCTCAATTTGATCATAACCATTTTTTGGAATTTCGATATGGACAAAGACAACATATAAATTTTTCGCAAGATCATAACCATGATTATGTAAAACCATTATTATGGACAAAGACAACAATTAACTTTATTTGGGTTTTTTTACATAACCATTTTTATACACTTTAAGTGTTTATTTTTAAACCTCCCTTCAGATATGGAATTGTTTTCAAGCATATTAAGTGTTTTTTTAGCTCAAATAAGTTTTAATGATAGGTATGGAATTAGTTTCACTTAAGGAATTGTATTAAAGAATGCCTAGAGTATTTTTATAAGGGCCAAACAATTATATGATGACACTGTGTCTGAATATTCAAATTATCATATTTCATTTTTTAAATGTTTACAAAAAACTACATGCCCATCTATCATCCTTTAAGTCCTAAGCAAAAGGAAATTCATGTATGGATCACATTCTAAACCTAGAGGGTATAATACTCAAGGCAAAAAATAGGCATAATTTTTTGCAAGGTCATGTCAAAAGAACTTACAACCTCCTTCTCATTCATATATGCCTCTTTCTCATTAAAATGGTATGAAACAAACTCACAATCATTATAGGTCTCTTTATAAACATAAATATTCCATTTGCTTCTCATCAGTTAGACTACTCTACTAACGAAGGAGGTTTAGCTTATACTTCTATAATTTTGTAGCATGTTTGACCTAATTCTCAACCTTTAGATTGTAATTCTCATGACACCATTAAGAATCTGTCAACTGAACTGGTTTGTAGTTGGTGTTCTTAATTCTTCTACTGAAATTAATATGGAATCCTCATATGTTTTCAAGATTAAGACTAGGAGAAAATCTAAAAGGAATAATCAAGTGTTATCCTTATAATCTCTTAAATCTTGATATGAATTTGCTATGTTGACATGTAATATTTTATATTTTGAGAACTGAATTGAGACAAAATGGGATGAGTAAGCTAAATTTTCTCAAACACTCTTAACTAATTATTATTAATCATTGTTCTAATTATTATAGTATGGTTATTATCTCTTTTGATCCCAACAAAGTGAAGGCCCTGAACTCTATAATCACATATCAAATCTTACACTTGACCTAGAATTAATATAAGAAAGAAATTGTCTTCATATAAACTCTAGTTAAGCGGATATCAAGCTTCAAACTTGATAAATTAACTTTATTACACCTTTTATGATGTGATTTTTATATAATTTTATATTTTATTTTATATTATTCTGGTATAATTACAATCATATTTTCAAAATTAGTACACAAAACTTCATTTGGATCTTTAGTTCTCAAAAGTTTGTACTAAGCGATGTTTTCTATATAACAATACTTATTTCCTAATTACTTAGTATAGGCTTATAAGTAAAATGGTCGTAAAAGTAATTTTTATTTCTTTAATTTTTAAGTTAGTGCATGATGTGAAAGGTGAAATCACTTGATTGAAGAGAGGTAAGCAAAAATAGAATCCAAAAATCATCTAAGTCAAAACCTAAAAGCTTAAGTCCAAACTAAAAGCCAATAAAAACTATGAAATCAAGTCCAAACCACAAGCCTACAAACCCCAAAGCGTAAGTTGAGCTCTAGGTAGTAATCAGTAATATTCCATAGTTTCTTGCTTTTAGATTAAATCCAAATCCATTTAAAACCTTAAGTACTAAGTTAAGAATTCTAGAAAAATTTTTAATCTCTTATTTCATTTTATTTCTTAAGCCTTATAACCTAGCTCTAGATATATCAATTTCATTTCAAATCCTATGGCACCACTCTTATCATTTTTTCCATTTCAAAGCCCTAATATTCATTCTACTTATTTTATTTTATCTTATCTTATTTTAAGCTCTGAAATTGATTTTAAATATTTTATTTTAAGCCTCGAGATCTAACTTTAAGCGTTTCATTTTTATTTCAATTCCTATGATACAATTTCAAACATTTTCTCCATTTTAAAGCCCTAATATTCATTCTAGGGATTCCATTTCATTTTAGTTTAGTTTTAAGCCCTAAGATCTACCTATAGGCATTTCATTTTTCATTTCAAGTCTTATGGAACTACTAGGCATTTTCTTTAGCTTCCAACAACTAATATTCATTCTAGGCATTTTATTTTTATTTTATTTTATTTTTAAATCCTAAGATGTAACTTTGGCATTTCGTTTTAATTTTAATACCTAATATCTATTCTAGGTATTGCATTTTTATTTTCAATCCCCAGCCCCTAGGTAAGACTATAATTAATGTGGAGTATAAACTCTAAGAAGACTAAACCAATAGTGAAGAGTGAAACAAATTTCATCGGTATTCATAAATTCATCGGATACATCTCATTGAATACTTTATAGGTATAAGAAATTCATTCCTAACTATTAAGAAAAACACTGAAACTTGGCATTCTTCACCAACAGGAACACATTCAACCACATACGTAACCATTAATAACTGAAATAGATGCAGACAATAAAAACAAAATCAACCAAAACTGAAGAATATAGGACCAAGTACAAAGGAGGAATAACTAACCATCATTGACGATTAACCGAAGACCAAGACGACGACAATGGTGGTCGAAATTGAAGACAACAATGGCAAAGGAAGAGGAAAAAATTAAAACTTTTAAACGTTCGACAAAGGGGAAGGAGAGGTTGTCAGGGTTTTTAAACATGATATGGAGACGTCATTTGTGGTTGATCAAATGACGTTGTTCTCCTTCCAATTAAGACAACCCCAACGTTGTTTGAATTTACCTATAAAATGATATTTTTATAGGTAAATTCCTAATGAAAAATGATTTCTTAGGGAATTTCCATACAAAATGGTGTTTTTGTAGGGAATTTCCCTACGGAATGGTGGTTCCGTATTAATTTACCTATGAAACTTTTTTTTGTCGGTAAATTTCGTATGCATTTTTATCAGGAATTATTTGTGCCTATTTTTATGAAGAGTTTTATTATTCTTTTGCTAACTTTGTAGCACCCCTTACCATAGGACATATACCAGGATGCCCGTAGGTCATTCCGATACACACCCTACGATAAGGGTGCGCTACGAACAATCACTAACACTTCACATGGCATCAATATCATAAAGCATCAATATTGAAAATCACTAATTTTTGAAACCATAAAATTTTCTCATTTCATATCATCAAAAACAGTAATTTACGTATCTGTCTGTTTTTCACTGTCTGTAC
The DNA here is from genome assembly GCA_029891385.1 of Erythroxylum novogranatense. NCBI lineage: Eukaryota > Viridiplantae > Streptophyta > Magnoliopsida > Malpighiales > Erythroxylaceae > Erythroxylum > Erythroxylum novogranatense. The sequence continues at coordinate 73,014,324 of CM057225.1, forward strand.
ATTATTCCAAAAGAAAATCAAATACAAAACCTAACTAGGTCATCCCTCAAAAAGTGCCAGCTGACCGACCTGTGAGCCATGACTTCTCTTGCCAACTCAATCTACCCGGCAGGAAAAGTCTCCCTGGAGCTATGAGTCTACTCTCTCGGTCCTGAAAAATAATTTACAATTTTAGGTGAGTTTGCGAAGTCAGTGAGGAACCATCATCGATGGTTCACCTAATTCATACATACACAAACAGATCACATTTATACCATAATAATCCATTCAGAAGTGCCACATAATTATTCACATGGGCACAAAGCAATTTACTTTTCACCCAATCAAAAACATTCAATCAAATGCATATGTAATGCGTATGTAATGCGTATGTGACCCTTTTTCTAATTTATTACGTTGTTGTGATCGAGCGCCTAAATTGTCCCATTAAGGGCGCATTAATCGGTGAGCCTGAGGCTCTGAGTCACTGTAGGCTCGAGGCCCAATTAGGTTGAGCTTGAAGCTCTCGGTGGCTGCTCTACATACATTTGTGCATGGGATGCATATGACAATATAAAGCAAAGCTGATAAGTCATTTTAAATGCATATGTTTTGGACTTAATTTTGACTGATTTGTGAAGTTGGTACTCAAATATTGATGGAATTGTTTGCTAAATATTCATAGATGGTTTTCAATGATATAAAGACGAAAAAGGATCAAAAAGAGGAAAAATATGGCAAGAAGTTCGAAAATTCCAGATTGGTTGAAATTCAAAGATTAGGCATAAGCACGCCTAAGGTCAAGATCCTAATACTGTAGATTTTTCAGAAGATTATCTCCAATTAGAACAAAATCTTCGAAGATCTTCTGGAGTCCTTTTTCAAGAAGTTTCCCACCTAAATTAGAAGATTATCTACGTAAGATGAAATCTAATCAAGATATGGAGATACACATCACATAGGGAAATTGGGAGCTTGCAGTGGATATAAATACATGTGTAGGGGTTAGAGGGGGATCATCGAGTCTTCTTTCTTCTTCTCTTGGGTCTGTCACATATTAACTCTCTCCTTGGTTTTATAGTTTATTTCTTCTACACCTCACAAGTAGTCTTCATCGTAAACTTAGGGATTGGTTAAAAATTCTGGGTTTTTTGTTTCCAATTTCTGCAGATTTCCTCTTGTCATTATCGTTACTTTCACTAAAGACCAGTTATGGACATTGTCCTCTTTGTTATTTCTTTTGTTTTCAATTCAAACATGATTAACTAATTTTCTTATCTTGGTTGAGGGATCCATGTTCCATGTTATTATGGTGAGATGTTCGGAATCTTTTTCATGATTGTTAACATTCATTGGATAATTTCAGATCAATCTTTTTAATTGGATTTGTTAGTTTCTAGGTGCGCAACTAGAGATTAATGGATTTTGGTAACCACAAGTAGCAATTAGGATTAACCCCTCTACGTTAGAGTCGGAAAATTCTATGAAATTATCCACTTGATTGATTTCATGTCGTACATGTTTATCACTTGTCATTGGTTCCTAATGCTATTATTCAATTTAATCTATGATCGTATCTAGGTTGTTGTTTAATAAGGTTGCTAGGATACATGCTTCTAGTCAATACAATTAATAGAAAATTCCCTCAATGAATGTTCGTTAATAATTATAATTTTTGTCGAGGATCCATAATAGCATGGTAACATCGGTGACCGAAACCAAGGTGTTCTTCCTATCGACTTTTCAGACTTAATTATTATTTTAACTTGCGATTTCTCCTCTTTGATTTTCATTCTTATTTCAGTAAGTAACAAAACCCCCCTTTTTATTATTTGTGCCGTTTGAATTCTTAATTTTCATAATCGTAAGATTCCTCGTGGGAACGATATCCGCTTACCGCTACTACATTAAATTGTTTTAACGGAATTGATTTCTTTTATATTTGGTTGCAGGCGACAGTAGCACCAAAAGCCCACATCAAAGTCAATCCCAAATTAATGCAGTCAACAGATAGTTCACACTCAATCACATTAAAATCACAATCACAAATAGAGCACTCCTATTTAATAATCTCCCACATACATCGAACACCTTCGGTCCGAAATATAGGCATAAACAAACGCAACAGTCCCACCATTATTCTCCACAGTGTTATAAGTGCAAAATATAAACAAATAATAATTGAGGAACCCTCTAGGTTACTCACCAGAAAGCTTCCGAGCTAATGCCGAGAAGTCTCGGAAACATCCGTGGGATGACGTTCCAACTGTGCCTCTATAAAATTCAAAATATTCACATGTTACCAAATGCACAATTAGAAATATTAAATAATGCACATGTAGCAATTTAGATGTGTACAATGCATGTTCGTGACATTCCCGGTACCATTCTATAATTCACATCACAAAATATTTCCCTATGTCTTAGGAACCTATAGACACCATAATTACTCAATTTGGACCTCTATAGGTCCGGATATTCCCAAAATTTAATCAATTCTCTCACTTGGATTCAATCCCTAAATCTCAATTAAATCCCAAAAAGTCCACAATTCTACATGGAGAGGTAGATAATTGTCTTATGAATCTGACGCCTCAAGAATCAGGTCAATCGGAGGTCAGATGACGAAGATATAAGCAAAAGAAGCTTTAGGACAAAACAAAAGATAAGAGAGTTTGCACTTATTTCCCTCTCTTCCACCATCTGAATTTCCAACATGCATAACTCTTTACACACTTAGCCAAAAATTACAACCAAGATCTCATTGGAAATATAACAAGAAACCCTACAAGTTCCATGAAGGGCTCATAAACCAATCTCACCTCTAAGGGTGCCAAAAACTACTTCAAAGTTACTGCCCATGAATGACCATATGAGCGATGAATCGTTCTTCCAATCCTCATAACTTCTTACTCATAACTCCAAATAAGGTACATTATGCACCATTAGAAAGCTCTACACATTTTCTACAATCTTCAAGAAGATCCCCCAATCCAATTCAATATATAAGAGGGTCAAAAACATAAACAAAGTTTCTTCCCAATGAAACAGTAAAACTACCATATGAACAGTAACTGCACTCTACTAAAAATCCTATCTTTCCATTCCTTATGCCAAAAATTCCAAGCTATAAGTCAAAAGAAAGATCAAAAAATGTTCTACAAGTTTCATGGATAACTGGGAAGCAAATTTTATCTCTAAACAAATCAATTTCTCAATCCAAGTTTCTGCCCAGATCTGTCATCCTCAACAGTAACACATTCTTCCAAAATTCATAACTTTCCAACCCATTGTCGAAAAATTACATACCATATAGCAATAAAAATCTCAGACAATATACTACAATTCTCAAGAAGGAATTCAAAGTAAATTCCCATTCAAAATAGGTCAAACCTCTCACTAAGGTGGCTGTCCTGTTAGGGTTTAAAAAATCAGCATTTAACCTAAACCATAACAAAACTTTACAAATTTATATCTAACAATCCTTACATCCAAAATTCACAAAAAAAAATACCTCATTAGAAAGCTACAACAATCCTCTACAACTTTTAAGAAGTTCACTTGAGCCAATATCACTCTTAACAGCCCCAAATAATTATCAGAACACAAAAAGCACAAAACCTATGCCCTTAGAGCATTTGCACACCAAAACACAATTTGGGCTGAAATACACCTGAACATTATCAGATCATAACATTCAATCTAAACATCAAAAAAATTCGTACTTAGTGGCGTTAGAAAGCTAACACAAAAATCTTCAACTTTCATGAATACCAAGGTAGCAAGTTCAATCCAAATCAACCTTAAAAAATCATCAAAGTTTCAGGTCACAAGGTTCGGATACTGTTCATACAGCACCTAACAACTCACTTTGCTTGCAAAATTTAAAATCCTTAAGGTAAGAATTGGACAAAACTTCCTTCATATGAAATCTAGACATACTTCTTAAGTTTAATTTAAAGCAAACCTCAACTCAAAAGCATAACCACATCATAAGTTATAAGCAAAAATCTGAAACCTACACAAAATCACATTTTCCAGATTTCCTCCCTACCTCAACTCCTTTTATTCCATTACTATACCTACATCAATAAGCATCCATTTGAACCTCTAATTCAGCCATAAGTTCATCACACATTTACTTGAGTAATCAATCACAATTTGGCAGCACACATACACAATTTTCTTCCCTAAACATCCATTCATCTACCATTATTCAAACATCAAAAATCAATCCAAAACTAATCCATAACCAATTCACAACATATTCAACCTCACACATACTTATACTTACACCCAAATAATCCAACCACTATATTTATGAAATTAATGTTCAATTAATCCCCATGAATGCTTCTAACTACCAAATGAAAGAATACAATGCACAATTCTCACCTAAACAAGTAGCAAGCTTTCAATTCTTCAATCTTCAAATCACTTCAACTTTTCAACCTTTCTTCACACCCACGGTTACCACTCTTTAAGGCAAGGATTGAGATTTTTGTGCATAAAAGAAGAGTAAGCACATAGGATATGAAGGTCTAGATAAGTGGAGGAAGGTAGCACTTTAAAAGAAGAAGAAAATAAGCAAAGGAAGGAGGAGGAAAGAAAGCTACGGTGGAGAAGGTAGAAGAAAGTAAAAATAGACACTCAAACTAATGGAAGGAATGTCGTAGAACCTTAGCACACTAGAGACAAATATTAAACCCTTAGACTAAGACATCCCTAGGCAAGTGACAAGTGTCACTTGCCACTTGTTCTGATTTTTATTCCGGTTCCAAATTCTACTCCAATTTCTCGTCAAATTCTAATGGCTTAATTCAATAAATCCTAACATCATGTCTCTAATTTTTCAGTGCCATCAGCCAGTCGTTTTCGGTATCGAAAATCCACTCAGTCAGCCACTTGAAAATTTTTTCGGTCCGGACATTGATTCCCAAAAATTCCAGAAAAATTCCCAAAATCTCCTAAAAATGGAAAACACACCTAAATCAATTTTTCAAGCTCAAATATCACATAATTCACAAAAAGTTTCATTTAGACACATATGCCGAGAAATGTCATGAATGCATGTACAGTCATGTGCATGTGCAAACATTATCATTCATATTTATATAGAGGCTATAAGATGCATGTGCATGCCGAGATATGTTTAAACATTCCTAACTCGTCCCAACTGACCAAATTACCCTTTCCATCGGTGATGGGATGTTACAATTCTCCCCTCCTAATAAAATTTCGTCCTCGAAATTCTCACCTGCTTGATCAAACAGGTGTGAATATTGTTTCCTCATATGCTCCTCGGTCTCCCAAGTTGCTTCCTCAGTTGAGTGGTTCCTCCACATGTCTTTTACCAATGAAATAACCCTATTCCTCAACTGCTTAACCCGTGATCCCACAATCTGGACCGGCTCCTCAACATAACTCAGATTACTAGCCACCTCAATCTCCTGAGCTAGAATCACATATGTCAGATCCGATCGATACCTCCGAAGCATACTCACATGGAAGACATTATGCAACTGAGACATCTCACTCGGTAAATCCAGCTTATAGGCCAAAGGTCCTATACGCTCAATGATCTCATATGGACCAATGTACCTAGGGCTTAACTTGCCCTTCCTATCGAATCTCAGCACTCCTCTCCATGGTGAAACTCGTAAGAGAACTCTGTCTCCCACATTATATTCCATATCTCTCCGATGCTAATTCACATAACTCTTTTATCTATCCTGAGCCGCTTTTATGCGACTCTGAATCAGTTTCACCTTGTCCACTGTATCCTGAATCAGCTCCGGACCCTCAATCATCCTCACACCCTCTTCATCCCAATACAGAGGCGATCGACACTGTCTCCCATATAAAGCCTCATATGGTGCCATTCCAATGCTACTATGATAATGATTATTATATGCAAACTCAATCAGGGCCAAATATTGGTCTCATGCTCCTTTAAACTCTAATACACATGCCCGAAGCATATCCTCAACAGTCTTAATCATCCTCTCACTCTGCCCATCTGTCTGAGGATGAAATGTTGTACTAAAGTTCAACCTGGTACCTATAGCAGACTGCAAACTCTTCCAAAATCTCGAAGTAATTCTAAGATCTCGGTCTGACACTATAGACACTGGAACCCCATGTAGCCTCACTATCTCAGTCACATACTTCTGGGCCAACTGATCAAGAGAATTGTTCTCCCTCACTGGCAAGAAATGGGCCGATTTAGTTAACCAGTCCATTACGACCCAGATAGCATCATGCTGCCTCGACGTCCTAGGCAACCCCATAATGAAATCCATAGTAATCCATTCCTATTTTCACTCAGGAATAGGCAACGAATGAAGCTTCCCCACTGGAGCCTGGTGCTCAGCCTTAACCTGCTGGCACGTCATATACCTGGAGACATATTCTGCCACCTGCTTCTTCATGCCAGGCCACCAGAAATGTGGCTTAAGAGTGTTATACATCTTGGTAATACCAGGATGCATAGCATAGGCAGCCATATGCGCTTCCTCTAGAATCTCTCGTCTCAACTCATCCACATCAGGCACACATAACCTCTGCCCCATCCATAATGTCCCATCCCTCACTTCGAATTCAGAACCCGAATCAGACTTCACTTTCTCAATCAATTTCACCAAAATAGGATCCTTGTCCTGAACTCTCCTGATCCTGTCATGTAGCATCGGTCTGAGCTTCAGAGTGGCTACTAAAGCTCCATCCTGCTCTAGATTCATCTGCATATTCAAAGCTCTAAACTGAATCAAATTAGGCAATCTCAATACTTGAATATGAGCTGCACTGATGTGAGACTTCCTGCTTAACGCATCTGCCACCACATTAGCTTTCCCTGGGTGGTACTCAATTGTGCAATCATAATCCTTCAGCAGCTCAATCCATATCTTCTGCCTCAAATTTAACTCTCTCTGACTCAGCAGATACCTCAAACTCTTATGATCAGTGTAAATCTGAAATGTCTCACTATATAAGTAGTGTCTCCAAATTTTCAGGGCAAAGACAACTGCAGCTAACTCCAAATCATGCACTGGATAATTTACCTCATGAGACCTCAACTGTCTCGAGGCATAGGCAATCACTCTACCATGCTGCATCAAAACACATCCCAAACCCTGATGCGATGCATCACTATAGACCTCATAACCTCCAGTGCCAGATGGAATAGCCAACACCGGTGCAGTAGTCAACCGATATTTCAGCTCCTCAAAGCTCTTTTGGAACTTCTCATTCCATCTGAAAGCCACATCTTTCCTCAGAAGTTTTGTCAGAGGGGCTGAGATCAATGAAAACCCCTCGACAAACCTCCGGTAATAACCGGCCAATCTGAGGAAACTCCGAATCTCAGACACATTCCTAGGAGTTTCCCACTTCATCACTGCCTCAGTCTTGGTAGGATCGACCTGGATACCCTCACCAGCCACTATGTGGCCCAGAAATACTACTTCATTCAGTCAAAATTCACACTTACTGAATTTGGCATAGAGTTGCTTCTCTCTCATAAGCTGCAACACCACCCTCAGATGATCAGCATGCTCCTGTCTACTCCTCGAATACACCAAAATATCATCAATAAAGACAATAACAAACTGATCTAGGTAGGGCTGAAAGACCTTATTCATCAAGGCCATAAAAGCTTTCGGGGCATTAGTTAACCCGAACGGCATCACCAGAAACTTAAAATGCCCATACCTGCTCCTGAATGCACTCTTAGGCACATCAGCCTCTGCTATCTTCAGTTGATAATACCCTGACCTCAGGTCCAGTTTAGTGAACACCTGAGCTCCCTGTAACTGATCAAACAAATCATCAATCCTAGGCAGTGGATACTTATTCTTCACTGTCACCCGATTCAGCTGCCGATAATCGATACACAATCTCAGAGTCCCATCCTTCTTCTTCACAAACAATACTGGAGCTCCCCAATATGAGACATTAGGCTTGATAAATCCCTTCTCCAGTAACTCCTGCAACTGAGCCTTTAGCTCCCTCAGTTCCACAGGTGCCATCCTATATGGAGGTATAGATATAGAAGCAGTACCTGGAACGAGGTCAATGGTAAACTCTGTCTCCCGATCCGACGGTAAACCTGATAACTCATCAGGAATCACATCTGAAAATTTCCTGACTACGGGAATATCCTGAAGCCTCTGCTCAACTCTGGTGTCAATCACATGAGCCAGATAGGCCTCACAGCCTCCCTGCATCAATCTCAGGGCACTCAGGAAAGAGATCACCCGGGTTGGGACTGCCTGACTAACTCCTCTGAACATGGATCTAGGATGACCAGGAGACTCTAATACGACCTCCTTTGTGTAGCAGTCTATGATAGCCCTATGGGCAGTAAGCCAGTCCATCCCCAGAATCACATCGATCTCTCTCAATGGTAACACTATAAGGTCTGCTCTCAACATTGCTTGATCAATCTGGATCGAGCACCCCTTGCAGACCTCTCCCAAAGCAGTAGTACTCTCTAGAGGTGTACTCACCTCTAACCCATACTGTAATATCTCTCTATCTCCATGCAATCTACATGCCAAATGCGGTGCAATGAATGAATGTGTGGATCCTGGATCCAGAAATGCAAATGCCTCAATATCAGAAATAAAAAGCATACCAGCTACAACATTAGGAGAATCCTGGGCCTCCTGCCTAGTTATGGCGTAGACCCTAGCCTGGGACTGTGGTCGGCTGCCCCGACCCTCAGCCCTCACAAAGGATCCCTCAGCTCTACCTCGGCCTCTACCTCGGCCCCTCTGCCCGGATCCACCCCCTTGGCTCTGCTGTACCGTAGTATTACTACCCGATCTAGCATTGACAACAGACTGAGCTCCCACAGTAGCAGGGCAATACCGAATCTGATGATCCATGGAGCCACATCTAAGGCAGGCTCCAGTCAATCGCCAACACTCCCCACTGTGCCTCTTGTCACAATGCTCACAAACTGGGGGAATCTGCCCTGCACCTCTACCACTACCACTTCCAGTCTGAACTAATCTCCCTCTCTGCCCATATCCAGACTATCTAGACCCTCCAAATGACCTGAAAGTCCTGCTCTGGCGTTGCTAAAACCTCTGCCAAAACTGCCCTAACTCTCACTCGATCTCTTCCCTCTGGACCCCTGACCCATCTCTGCATATCTCTGTCTCATAAGCTGCTCAACTCTCACCGCAGCAGCTCTAAGCTCAATAAAGGTACTCATATCAGATAGAGCCAATCTGGTGCGAATCTCCATATTGAGACCATGCTCAAATCTCCGACACCTATCAGCCTCAGTCGAGATCAAAGCAGTAGCATAACCCATGAGCTCATTGAACCTCACCTCATACTCTGCCACTGTCATCCTACCCTGTCTCAGCTCCAAAAACTCCTGCATCTTCATCTCCAGATACACCTTGGGCATATAATTGTCTCTAAAAGCCCTCAAAAAATCCTCCCATGTCAGTGGGCACGGCCTGATGGTACTACCCGGGACAGTCTTCCACTACAGATAAGTCGGGCGCTGCAGAAGAGAGACTGCATAATCAAACCTCTCGGTTGGATCACAATCCATCTGATCAAAGACCCTATCAGTCTGCTCCAGCCATCCCTCAGCCTCAACGGGGTCTGTACTGCCATAGAAATCTATAGCCCCCTGCTTACGCAGTTTATCATACCTCCTCTCCCATCTCACGGGAACCGTGGGAGGTAGCTCCTTAGATTGAGGCACCGAAGACTCCCTACTAGCTCCGACTGATCCCTGGTCAGCTGGTTGATCTATCTGATCACCAAGAATGGATGACCTATAACCAAACAATAATTCCAATTAGTTTATACATTTCTCACAATAATTCAAGCCTAAATATTTAACTAGTCCAAACAGATGTCAAACCATGCTCTGATACCACCTAAATGTAGCACCCCCTTGCCATAGGACATATACCAGGACGCCCGTAGGTCATTCCGATACACACCCTATGATAAGGGTGCGCTACGAACAATCACTAACACTTCACATGGCATCAAATCATAAAGCATCATTATTGAACATCACTAATTTTTTTAAACCCTAAACTTTCTCATTTCATATCATCAAAAGCAGTAATTTACATATCTGTCAGTTTTCATTATCTGTACATTACTCCAAAAGAAAATCAAATACAAAACCTAACTAGGTCATCCCTCAAAAAGTGCCAGCTTACCGACCTGTGAGCCATGACTTCTCTTGCCAACTCGATCTACACGGTAGTAAAAGTCTCTCTGGAGCTATGAGTCTACTCACTCGGTCCTGAAAAATAAATTACAATTTTGGGTGAGTTTGCGAACTCAGTGAGGAACCATCATCAATGGTTCACCCAATTCATGCATACACAAACAGATCACATTTATACCATAATAATCCATTCAAAAGTGCCACATGATTATTCACATGGGCACAAAGCAATTTACTTTTCACCCAATCAAAAACATTCAATCAAATGCATATGTAATGCGTATGTGACCCTTTTTCTAATTTATTACGTTGTTGTGACCGAGCACCTAAACTGTCCCATTAAGGGAGCATTAATCGGTGAGCCTGAGGCTCTGAGTCACCGTAGGCTCGAGGCCCAGTTACGTTGAGCTTGAAGCTCTCGGTGGCTGCTTTAGTCAAAACTGCCAAATTACTGATCACACATTTATGCACGGGATGTATATGACAATATAAAGCAAAGCCCACATCAAAGTTGATCCCAAATTAATGCAGTCAACAGATAGTTCACACTCAATCACATTAAAATCACAATCACAAATAGAGCACTCCTATGTCATAATCTCCCACATACATCGGACACCTTCGGTCCGAAATATAAGCATAAACAAACGCAACAGTCCCACCATTATTCTCCACAGTGTTATAAGTGCAAAATATAAACAAATAATAATTAAGGAACCCTCTAGGTTACTCACCAAATAGCTTCCGAGCTAATGCCAGGAAGTCTCTGCAACGTCCGTGAGATGACGTTCCAACTGTGCCTCTATAACATTCAAAATATTCACATGTTACCAAGTGCACAATTAGAAATATTAAATAATGCACATGTAGCAATTTAGATGTGTACAATGCATGTTCGTGACATTCCCGATACCATTCTATAATTCACATCAAAAAATATTTTCCTATGTCTTAGGAACCTATAGACACCAGAATTACTCAATTTGGGCCTCTATAGGTCTGGATATTCCCAAAATTTAATCAATTCTCTCACTTGGATTCAATCCTTAAATCTCAATTAAATCCCACAAAGCCCACAATTCTACATGGAGAGGTAGATAATTTTCTTATGAATCTGACGCCTCGAGAATCAGGTCAATCGGAGGTCAGATGACGAAGATATAAGCAAAAGAAGCTTTAGGACAAAACAAACGATAAGAGAGTTTGCACTTATTTCCCTCTCTTCCACCATCTGAATTTCTAACATGCATAACTCTTTACACACTTATCCAAAAATTACAACCAAGATCTCATTGGAAATATAACAAGAAACCCTACAAGTTCCATGAAGGGCTCACAAACCAATCTCACCTCTAAGGGTGCCAAAAACTACTTCAAAGTTACTGCCCATGAATGACCATATGAACAGTAACTGTGTTCTTCCAATCCTCATAACTTCTTACTCATAACTCCAAATAAGGTACATTATGCACCATTAGAAAGCTCTACACATTTTCTACAATCTTCAAGAAGATCCCCCAATCCAATTCAATATATAAGAGGGTCAAAAACATAAACAAAGTTTCTTTCCAATGAAACAGTAAAACTACCATATGAACAGTAACTGCACTCTACTAAAAATCCTATCTTTCCATTCCTTATGCCAAAAATTCCAAGCTATAAGTCAAAAGAAAGATCAAAAAATGTTCTACAAGTTTCATGGATAACTGGGAAGCAAATTTTATCTCTAAAAAAATCAATTTCTCAATCCAAGTTTCTGCCCAGATCTGTCATCCTCAACAGCAACACATTCTTCCAAAATTCATAACTTTCCAACCCATTGTCGAAAAATTACATACCATATAGCAATAAAAATTTCAGACAATATACGACAATTCTCAAGAAGGACTTCAAAGCAAATTCTCATTCAAACTAGGTCAAATCCTCTCACTAAGGTGGCTGTCCTGTTAGGGTTTAAGAAATCAACATTTAACCTAAACCATAACAAAACTTTACAAATTTATATCTAACAATCCTTACATCCAAAATTCTCAAAAAATACCTCATTAGAAAGCTACAACAATCCTGTACAACTTTCCAGAAGGTCACTTGAGTCAATTTCACTCTTAACAGCCCCAAATAATTATCATAACACAAAAAGCACAAAACTTATGCCCTTAGAGCATTTGCACACCAAAACACAATTTGGGCTGAAATACTACCTGAACATTATCAGACCATCACATTCAATCTACACATAAAAAAAATTCGTACTTAGTGGCGTTAGAAAGCTAACACAAAAATCTTCAAATTTCATGAATACCAAAGTAGCAAATTCAATCCAAATCAACCTTTAAAAAATCATCAAAATTTCAGGTCACAAGGTTCGGATACTGTTCATACAACACCTAACAACTCACTTTTCTTGCAAAAATTAAAATCCTTAAGGTCAGAATTGGACAAAACTTCCTTCATATGAAATCTAGTCATACTTCTTGAGTTTAATTTAAACTAAACCTCAACTCAAAAGCATAACCACATCAAAAGTTATAAGCAAAAATCTGAAACCTACACAAAATCACATTTTCCAGATTTCCTCCCTACCTCAATTCCTTTCATTCCATTACTATACCTACATCAATAAGCATCCATTTGAACCTCTAATTCAGCCATAAGTTCGTCACACATTTACTTGAGTAATCAATCACAATTTGGCAGCACACATACACAATTTTCTTCCCTAAATATCCATTCATCTACCATTATTCAAACATAAAAAAACAATCCAAAACTAATCCATAACCAATTCACAACATATTCAACCTCACACATACTTATACTTACACCCAAATAATCCAACCTCTATATTTATGAAATTAATGTTCAATTAATCCCCATGAATGCTTCTAACTACCAAATGAAAGAATAGAATGCACAATTCTCACCTAAACAAGTAGCAAGCTTTCAATTCTTCAATCTTCAAATCACTTCAACTTTTCAACCTTTCTTCACACCCACGGTTACCACTCTTTAAGAAAAGGATTGAGATTTTTATGCATAAAAGAAGAGTAAGCACATAGGATATGAAGGTCTAGATAAGTGGAGGAAGGTAGCACTTTAAAAGAAGAAGAAAACAAACAAAGGAAGAAGGAGGAAAGAAAGCTACGGTGGAGAAGGTAGAAGAAAGCAAAAGTAGACATTCAAACTAATGGAAGGAATGTCGTAGAAGCTTAGGACACTAGAGACAAATATTAAACCCTTAGACTAAGACATCCCTTATCACTTGCCACTTGTCCTGATTTTTATTCCGGTTCCAAATTCTACTCCAATTTCTCGTCAAATTCCAATGGCTTAATTCAATAAATCCTAACATCATGTCTCTAATTTTCCAGTGCCATCGGCGGTCATTTCGATGCAGAAAATCCACTCGATCGACCACTTGAAATTTTTCCGATCTGGACATTGATTCTCAAAAATTCCAGAAAAAATTCCCAAAATCCCCTAAAAATGGAAAACACACCTAGATCACTCCAAATCAATTTTTCAAGCACAAATATCATATGATTCACAAAAAGTTTCATTTAGACACATATGCCGGGAAATGTCATGAATGCATGTACAGTCATGTGCATGTGCAAACATTACCATTCATATTTATATAGAGGCTATAAGATGCATGTGCATGTCGAGATATATTTAAACATTCCTAACCCGTCCCAACTGACCAAATTACCCTTCCCATCGGTGATGGGATGTTACAATTCTCTCCTCCTAATAAAAATTTCGTCCTCGAAATTCTTACCTGCTTGATCGAACAGGTGCGGATATTGTTTCCTCATATGCTCCTCGGTCTCCCAAGTTGCTTCCTCAGTTGAGTGGTTCCTCCATAGGACTTTTACCAATGGAATAACCCTGTTCCTCAACTGCTTAACCCGTGATCCCACAATCTGGACCAGCTCCTCAACATAACTTAGATTACTAGCCACCTCAATCTCCTGAGCCGGAATCACATGTGTTGAATCCTATCGATACCTCTGGAGCATACTCACATGCAAGACATTATGCAGCTAAGACATCTCACTCAGTAAATCCAGCTTATAGAAATTTGAGAAACTTTAGAATTAAATATGAGATATTTAATAAATAAGGACCAGTATGAGAAATTAAATCTTATTTGAAATCAAGTGGTATTTAACTAGAATTAATTACAATTTTAACTAAGATTTAATCGAAATTAAAACTTCTTTAAATTAAATTATTAAAATTTTAAATTATATTATGAATAGACTTAAGTTACGAATAGATAACATTTTTGTTAATCCTCTTTACTTCACTTGTAAAGTCTCAACTTTTGGTATGAATATCATTAGAGGTAGGACACCTTTATGACTAAGATTTTGTAATAAACTAATTTTAGGATCGATTTGAGGAAAATTTTAAAGAAAAAGATTGAGTTAGACAATAAGGTACTTCATATTAAAGAATTTAAAGTCATCTTGGCTTTTGAAAATAAAATAAAAAGAGTTTTGTATTTATTTTGTTACATATAGGATTAGGTCTACTTGAATTTTTCAACAAGAGTATTAGAATCCATTTTAATTCTATAATTTAATTAAGAATATTTGATTGTTATTGAGCGTAAAAATTTACAAATTAAATTTGAGTATTAAAATATGAAAATCATATTAACATCCATTAATGACAAACTCTAAAAATCATAATCAAATTAGGTTATTCTTGAATTTTGAAAAGTTCATAATAATGTTACCACACAATAAGTTTTAGAAATCAATGAAGTTGCATCACCGAAGATAAGGATGGGAGTACACTACCAGCCTAACTTGAAGTCAACAGACTAGGCCTTAGTTAATCAGGAGCCCAGCTTGACCTAAAGCCCAATAGCCAAACCCAAAACTACTCGGACCTCCTATGGCCCAATCGAGCTCAAGTCCAATTTCGGGCCAAGTAGCCCTATGCCTATCACATTGCCACCCCTAAAAGATGAAGAAATCTGAAAAATAAAAAATATTCCATCTTTGTGTTTGAAAAACAATTGGACTAGAAGACAAAAAAGAATGTGGTTTTTGAAACCAATCTCTTTATAAGCCACCAAAACAACCAAAATGGTTTTGATCATTTTGTTGTTGTTACCAGTCACCGCAAGAAATATAACAGTAGCCAAAACATGTTTCTAATGTTTAAGGAGCAAGTATGTTCTAAGTGGTGTGTTGGAGTTATGGAATTAGTGAGTTGCTTAAATAATTTGGGTTAGAAACCCTTGCTCACTGGTTCCTTTTAATAATTCAGTGATGTGGTTCTTAAAAGACACAAAGGTAGCTTGGTAATGAGAAGTTGATAGGCACTTGTGATTGTCACTGTTGTTGATGACTAAAAATAATAGGTGATGTTTGTGGCTTCTCCTTAGTAGCATTTGGACAATGTTTTCAGCTCACAATTGGTCACTATCAAAGATCATGTTGGTAATCAGTTGTGTGCCTCGTGATGTTGTCGACGGTGAGTGGCTAATAAGAGAAGGAAAAAGTTAAGTATTTATGAGAATAGGGTGGGGAAATACTGACGTTGTGAGGATGATGGTTCACTCTTGTCTTGGAGGCTATTACGTTGATGCTCTCTATAGTGACATTGACAAATTGAGGGATAAAAGGTGGCTAAGGCTTCATATTGGGAGATTAAGGTTTGGCAAAAGAGAGTTGTGCTTGGATACAAAGATAAGTTATCCTAAAATGAGGATGTTTGGGAATAAAGAATGAAGTGATGTACTATGTTTGGGATGACCCGTTTCTATAAAGGCATTATGCAGATCAAGTCTTAAGGAGGTGAGTGCCTAAAAGTGAAATACCTTCGATTTTAGCCCTTTACTTTTTGTATGAATGTGGAGCACATTTTGGGGTCAAGAGGACTGCCTGTTGGGCATCGTTTCTGGAACCCAACTCTTAAACCATAAAACGTGAGTGTAATCCAATGAAGTCTCCTTAACAATCATCAATTCCTCTTCTAGCTCTAATACCATACATGTTGGGCACCATTTCTGGAATCCAACTCTTACTTTGATACCAAACATGTAGGATTCTATTTTCGAAACCCAACATCACGAAACCATTTATAAACATGAGCGTATTAACCTGTAGGGTTATTTCCATGGAATCTTTGTAGCCATCATCGATTCATCATCATTCTCATAACATCTCAAGCCACAAAAGCGAGCCCACACAACAGAATCACAATAATCATAATTGACTTCTTCAAAATTCTATCTCTTAGTCTCTAGTTTATTTTGGAGCAAGAACCAACTCAATTGGAGTTTTATAGATGAAAATATGCTTGAAAATCCAAAATGTGTTTATAACGTTGTCATGTTGTTCCAACCGATCCCTCATTTTCTTTCCATCAATCTTTCTGAATTCAACACCAATGGCTATCAATTTTTTAAAGGTATAAAAATGTATTGGGAATCCAATGCTTCAAGAATCGCTTAATTTTGAGTTCGGGTCATGAAGTTATGGCCAAAAGAATCAACCATGCTCATGTTCTTAATCATGTTGAACCTATCTTGGGATAATTGGCATAACTTTCATTAAGAATGTTGGATTTAGTTAATTCTTAGATGATTTGAAAGAGGAATTCTAGATATACAACTTTTGTGAAGAACTCAAAGTGATATGTTGTCATTGGAAGGGTCAAAACATAGGTCGTGTGAATTTCACACTGGCAGACAGTGTAACTTTCAGGTGTGAATGTGCTTTTGTGCTAGAAACACACGGCCTGTGTGAATTTCACACAGGCAGACCGTATAACTTTTGGGTGAAATGAAATTTTCACTCTCCAAGACCCCTCCAATGGATCCTAAACCCATCCTAACATCTCTTTTACTCATAATCTTTCCAAATTCAACTCTTTTTAGTGCGATATCACTCCATATACTTTAATTATTCAGGATGCACGTTCTCTTAACACCGATATCCAAAAATTTCATACTTTATATTGTTGGAAAGCTAAGAGGATAAGATACAACTTTCATGAAGACAAATTTATCTAATTCATCCTAGATTAATACAGATTTTCTCTTAAAGTTAGAATCATTCATAACAATTTCAACTACTAATTGGAATTCATCAAACTCCCAATCTCAATTCATTTGACTCTTCATATTCATCTACCTCTCATATATATATATATATATATATATATATATATATATATATATATATATATATATATATATATATATATATATATATATATATATATATATATATACGACAATTCATGTTTAAGATAAGTGTTTACGAAGCACTAATGGCATCTCATGCCACAATACATCATCAATATCAATATCTAAAATAAAAAAGATGTAAAAACCAATAATTCTTGAAGTGTGTCTAAAGTCTTGCTTTTACAAAATCTAATTTCAAATACAAAAATATGCATAATCGAAATGAGGCCTTGACTCTTGATTTCTCGATCTCATTCTTTTCACCTGAAGATGGGATGAAAAGGGGGTGAGCTTGAAAGCTCATGGGTAACAGTTTTTAATCGATAAACAAGCAAAACCATTAAAATTATTCATTTGTCATAGAAAATTCTTATTGAATTCAAGAAAAGCATAGTTTTCAACCAATTCACAATAATGCAAATCATATATGCATCAACTTGACAATTCACAGATGCAATGCACAATAAATGGCTCTAGGGTTTCATGAAACAAAACAGAGAAATTGAAGTTTACCCTGTGAATAAAACGAGTTCACTTTTCGGATCTCGTAGGCCACAAGCGGGCAATCGGGAGAAGGCTTTATGTCGACGTGCACGTGACTACGAAATGATTCCTCTCTCACCCAAACACAATCAAAGCTTATGCTCAATTCAATCATTCAAAATTTCATATTATCATGCTTTTTCTTCTTTCCATTCAAATCAAAACACCATGACACAATTCAATGGCATAACATGATCATATATCACAATGCATTTTTTTACACATTCACAACAATTCAAATCCAACCCATGAAACATATACACATATATAAGCAAAATTTTTAAATCATTTAAAATAGTATATGCACATTTATGAAGTACTTGAAATCATTTTATTCTCTTGATTTGGAAAAAAACTTTAATGTCTTATTATTCAATTATAAACATGAAACCCACCTTATTTCGCTTGATAATCCAAACTCAATTGTTCCCTCCCTCTTACTCTTGGATATGGTTTCTCTTGATTTTCTAAATCAAACCAATTTTCCATTCAATTCCAATTTAACAAAATTCCTAAAACTTCAAAATCACAACAAATGAAATCAACACAAATCAAACTCAAGCCTAACCTACCCATAATCCATCAAGGTTAGAAAACCCAAAACCTAGCTTAAAAACCCTAAAATCAAAAGGGTTCCCCTTAAACCATCTTCTTTCTCCATTCATCCATAACACAAAGAAAAACCCTTTCTTTTTATAACTGCTTCTCTAACAAAGCAAGAAGAAAAATAAAGCTTACCTTGAACAAATCTTCTTCCTTCTTCTTCTTCTTTCCTTTTTTTTTCTTCCTTTTCTCTCTTCTTCCATGATTTTCTCCTTCTTCTCTTCTTTCTCTACGTTTTTCTCTCTTTTCTTTTGTTTTTCACGACATCTTCTCTCTTCCTCTTCTTATTTCAAGACAACATTTTAGTTGTCTTTCCCATTTTGCTCCTTATTTAAGCATTCTTTCCATATTTACCCTCCTTTTGTCTTTATAACTAACATCTTATACTTATAAATCCTTGACTATTTATCATGGAAAAATTGAAGGAATTTGATAACACTTCCTTCTATAAAAATGTTCCCCATTGTCTTAATTTTCTAATGACACCAAAATCATTCAATTTGGTTCAGAAATCAGAAAGTTATATCCCAGACATTTTCGAACTATTCTTATACTAAAACAATATTCTATACTCAACTTCCATACAAAAATTGAAATTTTTAAAAACTAAATTAGAACTCAATTTCATCAGATAATTTGTATCCCTATTTCTCTAGTTTAATCCAAATTAAGAATCACCTTATTTGAATAACTAGAGAAAAAGTTATGACTAAAACACCGAATCATACTCAATGAATATGTTTCAACTTATAACTTCCAATATTTCACATATAACCCATCTTGTACTAACTACCTTTTCTACTTCATTTCAAATTCAAAAATTCTTCTTTTCTTTAAACATAAATAATCGTCAATAATTTCTCATTTAATAGTTCTAACTTTGAAAAAATAATTCGGGGTCCAACACTGCCCATAACTTATTAGAGAGTGGCTTCTACTGTACCTCATTATTTAAGTATGTATACATCTTTTGCAAGTCATGTGATAGGTGTTAAAAGTTAGGTAACTTGTCTCATCAAAACCAAATGCCACAAATTCCCATTCTTTTATGTGAAAATTTTTATGTTTGGGTTATTGACTTTATAGGACCTTTTCCTCCATCTTTTGATTTTAATTATATATTGCTTATTGTTAATTATGTTTCCAAATGGGTAGAAGCTAAAGCCACCAAAGCTAATGATGCCAAAGTTATTGCAACTTTTATCAAATCTAACATCCTTTCTAGGTTCAAAATGCTAAAGGCAATCATAACTAACAGGGGAACCCATTTTTACAATAGGGTGATAGAAACGATGTTTAAAAATATCACATCAAACACAAGATTTCCACATCTTACGATCCCCAGACCAATGGCCAAGTTGAAGTGTCAAATTGAGAAATTAATTCAATCCTAGAGAAAACAGTTTAGCTCAAAGGATTGAAGCTTAAGGATGGAAGATGCATTGTGGGCTTATATGATGACTTATAAGATGCCAATTAGGATATCTCTATATAGACTGATGTTTAGGAATCCATGTCATATTCCAATGGAGATGTAACAGAAGGCTTATTATAGAGCAATGTAATATGAATTTTGATATGCAGGAGTGCATAGAAAATTGCAATTGCAAAAGTTAGAGGAGATGTGGAACTACTTCTATTAGAATACAATGATATATAAGGAAAAAAAATTAAGACTTGTCATGATCCCGTTGGCTTGGTCCATTTATTGTTACTCACGTCTTTCCTTTTGGTATAGTAGAGAAACGGAGTTTGAAAACAAAAAAAAGACATTCAAAGAGAATGGTCATCACCTGAAACCATAGAATGAGGGTGATATATGTTTAATTGTTGATATATTTAATCATTTACACTTAGCGACTAATGACATGAAAATGCTTAAGATACTTGCTTTAATTTATATATAAGTTTTAGGTACAATTTGGAAGCAAATAAATTAAGGTGAGTCGAAAGTAATGCATATGGGTTATTTTCTAAAGATCAATTTTTACTTGTTTTCATGGAGCAAGAAGGAAAAAATTAAATGACAAGAAAAATGAAACACAGAGAAGAAGAAAATTTTAAAAGTAAGCAGCTAGAAAAATAAACAAAAATGACAGTGGAAGATGAAGAAAACACAGAGGATAAGACAGTAATGGCAACGGAATGCAGAAGATTGAGTTCAACACAGACGTTGTGCAATGCAAACAGTGTTTGCATAACGTAGATAGTAGCTGCGTTTAACACAAATAGCTATGTTAAATGCAGCATTGAATATAAGAGAGCGAGGCCTGTGAAGTTTTTTTGCGTGAAAAGTATGCGTGACCTAATATACTTATTTTTCACATACAAGCTACAATAGAGGGAGGGGTGGCAGTGAGAGCTGGCGTGAGGTGTGAACAGTGTCCTGGAACAAAAAATCCCCAAGAGAAATTGTCACATCATAGCACGTAGAGAAGAACAGTGAGGGCTGGGTAATAGGGTAGTCAAGTAAAAACAAAGGGGGTCTTCAGTGGGGCTACAACATGGGGGTTGATGCATTTTTTCGAGAAAAATCCATGAAGGGCTAGATGCCCCGATGTCGGTTCAGAGGCAACATCGATGTCGATGACCCGGGTGAAGTTTTTTTAATTATTTTGTTGTTTCTTTATCTTATTAAAAATTGATTATGTTATCCTATGTTAACTGATTTGGGTATTGTGTATGGATAATCGAATTTTTATTATTGTGCAGTTATTTATGTATGGGTTAGGTGTAAAGATGATTTTAATGCGTTCATTGAATCGTTTAATTGCAAACCCATTTCTAAAATTTTGATATAATCAATAATTGTTATGTTGAAATTCATGTGTAGCGACTAATGATTCGTAATCATTAGGGATAACATAACCTAGGTTAAATGATGCATTGTATGTGGTTGTTTCCTTGGTTAATCGATTTTTTTGATTCGTAATGCTACTGCCTAATTAAATCTAGAGATCGTATACTAGGTTATTCGATGGTTATGTTTAATTAACGATCATATCTTGATTAAACAAAACCTAAGGGAAAACTCGAGTTAATTATTAACTCATAATTAATAGTTACTAGGAGAGGTTTGAGAACAACAAATTAATGAAATATGTTTAATTAAAGTGTAGGCCGAGATTGAACCAATAATCGGGTTCCTGCTGAATTCCCCACTTTTATCATTTTTGCATGTTTTATTTAATTTGTTTTTATTAGTTAGTTTTATTTTATTTTCTTAATTAAAAAAATCCAAAACCCCTAGCTAAACATAAACACCAGTTACTTTCATTTCATAAACTTTGCACACATTCTTTGCGGGATCGACTTAGACTCACCACTGGTATAGTAGTAGTCTAGTTATTTTATTTTGATTAATGTAACGACGTGTGGTCAATTTTGACGTCGTTTTCAGGGAGTGCAGTGTTTTAGTTTTTGTTCGTGATTTAATTGGTGTTTTGTATATTTGTTTGTAATTGATTTTTCTGTTATTTTTTATCTTTTCGTTTTTTGTTTCATGTTTGGAAAAAAAATTGATATGGACGGAAGTAATTTCTATTGTAGCTCATATTCTCAATCATATATTAATGTTTGGACTAATCATCCTAAATTTTGTTATAGATTGGATAATCATCAGAATTGCTTCCATGATAGTTTGCAGGAAGTACAACAATTCTCATACAGACCAGAAGCTTCCTATCATGACTCCAGTCCATCTTTGGAAGACTTGATTACTATTGTGATAACTAATACTATGCAGTTACAGCAAAATACTCTACAATTCCATAAGGGTGGAGGGCAATTTCCAAAAAACACATGGTCTAGTGCCCAAGATTTCGAGAGTCAATATGATTCAGGTGCATCTTTAGAAGAACTTGTTAAGAATCTAGCTGCTAACAATTTGCAATTTCAACAAGTTACGCAGTAGCAGTTGCAACAATTCTGATAGGAAACAAAAACAAGCCAACAGAGAATGGAACATAAATGGGTTAGATGGCAATAAGGCTAAATTGCCTAGAATCGCAAAGCGAAGAGGAGCAGCCGTATTAACCTGAGGTGTACCCAATGGACATTTGTATGGAAACTTTACAAAGTGATGAGGAGCTTGAGAATTTTGAGGTCAAACGTCAATGAATTGCTTGTGTCGAAGAAGTTTAGAAGGAGTTCAAATTCAAAAGGGACACATCTTCTAGCTTGGAGGTTATTGTGTTGGACCCCGCTGCCGGAGCCCAACGTCGGACATGAGAGCGTGGCGGGAAAACGTACTAATAATACATTTAGAAATAAAGACCCGCGGAAGGTTAATGGGCCGACTGGAAAACATACTTGAAACCTGCTTTCATGTGATTTAATAACAAATTTATAATTCATGCTTAACTTCATAATTCATGCTCCAAAAGATGAGTTTCATAAAGCATTAAGAATATCTCAAACCAAATTACAACTTTGAGTTCAAGAGCCAAAAATCTAAAACACTCTTGAACCAATGATACTTGGAATGTAACCAAAGTCTTGACTTCCAAAAAATATAATATTGAAAATAAACAAACATAACAAAATAGAAACGGGAGTGCTGCCGAAACTCATGACTCACTCGATCTCTTGCTCGTCACCTGTATGGGGGAGATTAAAGGGGGTGAGCTATAAAGCTCGTGGGAACATATTTATAATATCGCAATAAGCAAAATATTCAAAAATAACTCATTGTCGTGGTACTTGTTGAAATCATAATCATTGATCATGTATATGTCATTGTCTTGAAAGATACTTAATTCTTGAAACAATTCATGATGCATGTCACATAATAAATCATAACACATAACATATCATAATGGTTTGGGTTGTCCCTGGTTCGTGACGTACTACACATGCCATCGAAATGTTGATGTGTAGACGTAGTTTCGTGAGGGAATCCTTGTGAGAAACCGTGTGCCACGGTCGGGCAAGCGGGAGAAGCCTTTTCGTGAGTCAATGTGCACTTGACTATCGTGAGGGACACCGCAAACCCACATAAGTATGCTTAATTCATATTCTTGTAAACTTGTTTGCCAAACTGGCACTTGCTTGTAAACTTGCTTGTCATGTATTTCGTAATACTTGATTTCATGCACTTGTATTCATGAAAGGAAAGAACTCCTTTGTGAAAATCTTGATAATAATCATGAATGCAAATCACAATGCAGAATATAATCATTCATGGTAGTATGCAATGCGATCGTGGATGATGTAATGTAAATGCATGAGATCTTGCTTGATTGGAACTAAACAATGAGTAACTTATATACTTTATTATAAACATGAACCCACCTGAATTCCTTGCTTGCCTTGCCTAGGAATGATTTTCCTCTTGAGCCTCTTGATCCTCTTGCCTCTCTTGTTCTCCTAAAATAAGAACCAAAATTCCATTCAATAATTCATGCTGAAACAAAAGTTCCATTCTTAACTTCCATCAAAAACTCCATATTCTTAGAAACTAATTCATCACTTCATCACTTCATAAGACTTGTAGATCTATCTCTCTAGTTCACAACGCTTCTGAAATCACCCCAAAAGGACTTCTATAGCAAAAGATATGATCAAAACACTAAAAATAACCATTCTGGAAAAATTGGGCTCATGGTTTCGGTCTCGCACATCGCGGCGTCTGGCTCTATTTCGCCATGACGTCGGCCTTCGACGACGACATAGCGTGCGGACGGGAGCTTCGTCTTCCCGAACCCATAATCCGCCATTATCAACCTCAAAACCTTCCCTTATTCTACTACAACACATCCAACCCATAAATCAAGTCATATACTATCATTCTGAACTTATTCTAACACCAAAAACATCAAAAACACAACAACCCAAGCAAATCTACAAATCTTCACCATAACCCTAAACCAACGATTTCTACTCATTTCCAGCAAAACAAAGGTTCAATCCAACTCAAACTAAGATAAAAGAGTTAATCTTACCTTAAGAATGCTTGAAATCTTTTGGAAAACCACCTGGAACAAACTTCCTCTTCTTCTCCCTCACCGCTGACTCTCTTCGTTCTTCTCCTCTATTTTCTCTTCCTCTTTTCTTCTTTCTTTCTTTTCTTCTTTTAATTTCTTAAACCTAAAAACATGGGCAAGGACTATTATACCCTCCTACACTTAGCCTAAAACTTCTAAACTCCAATACCTTGACCATTTTTCCCTTAAACATTTTACTCTTCCATAAACATTATTCCATACTAATCTCAAAATTTCAAATTTTCTATAATATTTTCCATAAAATCAAACTATACCATAAATCATAAATCAAAATAATTCATGCTTAATAACTTCAAGAAAACAAAAATTTGGGGTCCAACATTTCTCCCCCTCTTGAAAGAAAATTCGTTCTCGAAATTTACCTGAATCATCGAAAAGACTTGGATACTTCTCTTTCATGGCATCCCTAGGCTCCCACGTGGCTTCTTCCACTGCATGGTTCGTCCACAGAACCTTAACTAGCTGAACTATCTTATTCCTGAGGACCTTTTCTTTGGTGTCTAAGATTGCTACTAGAATCTCCTCATAACTTAAGTCGTCTCTCAACTGAATGTCTGAAACCTGAATGACATGAGAAGGATCTGATCTGTACCTCCTCAGCATGGAAACGTGAAAGACATCATGGATCTGAGACAACTCTGGTGGTAACGCCAACCTGTAAGCTAAAGGTCCGATCCTCTCAAGAATCTCATACGGACCTACATATCTTAGACTTAACTTGCCTTTCTTTCCAAACCGTAATACTCCCTTCCAAGGAGATGTCTTGAGAAACACCTTCTCACCGACTTCATAATCCATCTCCTTCCGATGAGCATTAGTGTAACTCTTCATCCTTTCCTGAACTGCTTTAAGCCGCTGCTTAACCAGATTGACTTTATCCACTGTCACTGAATCAGCTCTGGTCCAACCAGCTTCCTCTCTCCCTCTTCATCCCAGCATAACGGAGTCCTGCACCTCCTTCCATACAATGCCTCATATGGAGCCATCTGAATGCTCGAATGGTACGAGTTATTGTAAGCAAACTCGACCAACGGCAAATGCTCATCCCAAGCTCCATTGAAATCCATAACACATGCCCTGAGCATTCCCTTAAGTGTCTGAATGGTCCTCTCAGATTGGCCATCCATCTGAGGATGAAATGCCGTACTAAAATGCAGCTTAGTACCTAAAGCTTCCTGCAAGCTTCCCCAAAATCTCGATGTGAACCGAGGATCCCTGTCAGACACTATAGAATCTGGAATCCCATGCAATCTTACCACCTCATCAATATACTTCCTGGCTAGCACATGCAATGAATCAGTCTGCTTGATTGCCAGAAAATGGGCTGACTTCGTCAACCGATCCACTATGACCCATATGGCATCATGCTTCCTACTAGTCTTAGGCAAACCCATCAAAAAATCCATGGTTACTCTTTGCCACTTCCACTCAGGAATAGACAATGACCTTAACTTGCCTGAAGGCGCCTGGTGTTCAGCCTTGACTTGCTGACACACGAGACACTTCTCGACATACTCGCTACATCCCTCTTCATGCCCTTCCACCGAAATGCTCTCTCAAATCTCTGACATCCTGGTGCTACTGGTGCATGGCATAAGGCGACAGTGCCTCATCCAAAATCTCATCCTTAACTTCCTTGCTATCTGGAATACAAAGTCTGTCCCCCACTGTCATGAGTCCATCCTCTCTCACCACTACCTCCGAAACCTTACCATTCTGAATTTCCTCCCTAAGCTTGCTCAACTCTGCATCCTGTGCCTGCAACTCCCTAACCTTCTCCCGAAGTATAGGCCTTACTCTGAAAGTAGCTAGGAGGCAATTTGGTTCCTCCTGCTTCAAGCTTATCTTAAGCTTGGCCATCTCCTCCAATAAAGGAAGATAAACTGTCTGAACATGAGCAATGGAAGACTTTCTGCTCAAAGCATCCGCCACTACATTCACTTTACCTGGATGGTACTCAATCAACAAATCATAGTCCTTGAGCAGCTCAATCCACCTTCTCTGTCTCAAATTCAACTCCTTCTGGCTCAATAAGTACTTGAGGCTCTTGTGATCTGTAAAGATCCTGGTCTGAACACCATAAAGATAATGTCTCCAAATCTTCAAGGCAAAGATCACTGCTGCTAACTCCAAGTCATGAGTCGGATAATTCAACTCATACTGCTTCAGTTGCCTTGAATCATAAGCTATCACCCTGTCTCCCTGCATCAATACACAACCTAGACCCTTCCTCGAGGCATCACTGTACACTGTATAGCCCTCATCACCAGAAGGCAAAATCAGCACTAGAGCACTTGTCAACCTGTGCTTGAGCTCCTCAAAGCTCTTCTGGCACTCGTCAGTCTAGATGAACTTCTGATTCTTCCTCAATAGCTTGGTCATCGGAGCAGCTATCATGGAGAATCCTTCTACAAACCTCCCCGTAGTAACCTCGCGGACCTAGAAAACTCCTTACCTCAGCCGCTGTCTTGGGTGCATGCCAACTCACTACTGCTTCAACTTTCCTCAGATCAACATGCACACCATCTTGTGAAATCACATGTCTAAGGAAGGTCACCTCATGAAGCCAAAACTCACACTTGCTGAACTTGGCATAAAGCTCTCTCTCCCTAAGAGTCTGCAATACAATCCTGAGATGCTCCTCATGCTCTTCTTCACTCTTAGAATACACCAGAATGTCATCTATAAACACTATGACAAACTGATCCAGAAACTCCCTGAAGACCTTGTTCATAAGATCCATGAAAGCAGCTGGAGCATTGGTCAAGCCGAAAGGCATAACCAAAAACTC
Organism: Erythroxylum novogranatense; assembly: GCA_029891385.1. Lineage (NCBI taxonomy): Eukaryota > Viridiplantae > Streptophyta > Magnoliopsida > Malpighiales > Erythroxylaceae > Erythroxylum > Erythroxylum novogranatense. Next base: position 73,041,668 of record CM057225.1, read on the forward strand.
ATAGTGCCCATAACGAGTCCTGAATGTTGTCTTGCTCACATCAGACTCCTTGATTTGGAGTTGATGATAGCCTGACCTGAGATCAATCTTGGAGAAAACCCGCGCTCCCTGCAGCTGATCAAACAGATCATCTATCCGTGGCAACGGATACTTGTTCTTAATTGTCACCTTATTAAGTCTTCGATAATCAATGCACATCCGCCATGTTCCATCCTTTTTCTTAACAAATGTAATCGGTGCTCCCCGAGGAGACGAACTAGGCTCGACATACCCTTCTCTAACAGTTCCTCCAACTGTTCCTTAAGCTCCTCAACTCTACCGGAGCCATCCTGTATATGGGATAGAAATAGGCGTGGTTCCGGGAATCAAGTCAATGGCAAACTCAATTTCCCTCACCGGTGGCAAACCTGGTAACTCATCTGGGAACACATCTGGAAACTCCCTCACAATCGGGAAATCCTCTAACTTCCCTTCATGCACATCGGCATCCACAACATGCGCCAAGAAAGCTTCACATCCCTGGCCCATCATTCTTTCAGCCAACATAGCTGAAATCAGTCTTGGCGATGGTGTCTTCCTATCCCCTCTGAAGATCACCTTCTCACCATTGCCCAGATCAAACTCTACCTCTTTCCGACCACAATCCAACTTGGCCAGATACTTCTCCATGGTATCCATCCCCAGAATAACATCTAAACCTCTAAGGTCTAGCGGTAGTAAGTCCACTACCAATCTAGCACCATCTATGAAGAGCTCACACTGCTCATACACCTGACTGATCACCACATTCCTCCCTAGAGGAGTACTAACAATCAAGGGCCTATCCAAAGGCACAGAACTCACACCATGCAATGCTATGCTAGCAGAAACAAAAGAGTGCGTGGAATCAGAATCAATCAAAATAAATACTGTTGAATCAAGTAACTGAGCCATACCCGTGACAACCTCAGGTGCGGCTGCAGCTTCCTTTCTGGTCATGGCAAACACTCTTGCCGGTGCCTGACCCCTTGGCCTTCCTGGAGGAACAGTCTTCCTTGCAGTCCCCGTAATCGCCACCTCGATGCTCGGTGCGGTTCCCATTGTCTCTGCACGCTAGAGCTCAAATCGGACCCCTCTTGTCTCGGTGCCTGAGGACAATGCTTAGCTATATGTCCCTTCTCTCCGCATCTGAAACAAACTCCAAGTGATCTGAGGCACTCTCCCTGATGGTGTTTCCCACACTGGTCACATAAGGAATAAGTGAACCCGCTCCTTCCAGCTCTACCTGTGCCTCCCACATTAGAGGCTTGCCCTGAAACGGCTCTCACCTGCTTGTTCTGGTAGCCCCACCGCTACCCACTTCACTCGATCGTGAAGCGCTCCTCGTGCTCCTCTCGAGCAATGGAGCACTAGCACCCTTCCCGAAAGTCTCGCTCCTGTTCTTCCTCTTCTTGTTCGCTTCATTCTGATATTCTCCGACTTCTCACTGGAGAGCAAAGATCCACTAATCGTTGGTAGTCACATAAATTATGAATCGGACTTTCTCCCGATCCCTAAGTGAAGACCTCCTTCAAACTTATGGCACTTGTCTTCCTCTGTTGCCACAATGTTAGCTGCATATCGTGAAAGCTGCGTGAACTTCAACTCATACTCGCTCACACTCATGTCCCTCTGCATAAGATTCAGAAATTCTCTAGCCTTCTCCTGCACATAGACCCTGGAGAGATACTTCTTTCTGAACACTTCTACAAAGTCCCTCCATGTCAGCATCGAAGGAACAACCTGACTGTGGGGCACTGATTCCCGCTAATGCAGTGTGTCACCCTGCAACAAACTGACTGCATAATCCAGCTTGTCCTCATCTGAGCATCTCATCTAAACTAGAACCCTTTCGGTCCTCTTCAACCAGGCTTCAGCCTCTTCTGGATTGGTAGTCCCACTGAAATCCTGACCCCAAACTTTGAGCTTGTCATCTGTCCTCCTCATCTCGGAGCTTGCATCGGCATCTAAGATCCCTGTCCCATGGCATACGTGAAAGCCTAAGCAAAGGCTTGAAAGAAACTCGGATCCATGGGAGTTCCCTGAGGCATAGGAGGAGGCAGAGGAGGCACTTCTTGTTGCAAACTAGGTGCCTCTAAAATCCGAACAGAATGTGTCCCGGCATTCTGAGGAATATGGGATTCATCCGTACTCCCCTGACGAGAATAAGATCGAGTCATAGCTCCCCGAATTCTCCTTCGAGGTGGCATGTTCACTCCTTGAATAGAAAACCATTGAAAACTTTAGTTCAAGTACGACAATTTTCAAAATATGCAAAAACAGTTCAAAGCGTGTAAAGCCATGCAAGTTATTTCTTGAAAGCAATGTCATGTAGCCCTAGATCAAAAACCTAGGCGCTCTGATACCAAACATGTTGGACCCCGCTGCCGGAGCCCAACGTCGTACATGAGAGCGTGGCGAGAAAACGTACTAATAATACATTTAGAAATAAAGACCCGCGGAAGGTTAATGGGCCGACTGGAAAACATACTTGAAACCTGCTTTCATGTGATTTAATAACAAATTTATAATTCATGCTTAACTTCATAATTCATGCTCCAAAAGATGAGTTTCATAAAGCATTAAGAATATCTCAAACCAAATTACAACTTTGAGTTCAAGAGCCAAAATCTAAAACACTCTTGAACCAATGATACTTGAATGTAACTAAAGTCTTGACTTCCAAAAATATAATATTGAAAATAAACAAACATAACAAAATAGAAACGGAGTGTTGCGAAACTCGTGACTCACTCGATCTCTTACTCGTCACTGTATGGGGAGATTAAAGGGGTGAGCTATAAAGCTCGATGGGAACATATTTATAATATCGCAATAAGCAAAATATTCAAAAATAACTCATTGCCGTGGTACTTGTTGAAATCATAATCATTGATCGTGTATATGTCATTGTCTTGAAAGATACTTAATTCTTGAAACAATTCATGATGCATGTCACATAATAAATCATAACACATAACATATCATAATGGTTTGGGTTGTCCCCAGTTCGTGACGTTACACATGCCATCAAAATGTTGATGTGTAGGCGTAATTCGTGAGGGAATCCTTGTGAGAAACCACATGCCCGCACGAGGCGACGGAGAAGCCTTTTCGTGAGTCAATGTGCACTTGACTATCGTGAGGGACACCGCAAACCCACATAAGTATGCTTAATTCATATTCTTGTAAACTTGTTTGCCAAACTGGCACTTGCTTGTAAACTTGCTTGTCATGTATTTCGTAATACTTGATTTCATGCGCTTGTATTCATGAAAGGAAAGCACTCCTTTGTGAAAATCTTGATAATAATCATGAATGCAAATCACAATGCAGAATATAATCATTCATGGTAGTATGCAATGCGATCGTGGATGATGTAATGTAAATGCATGAGATCTTGCTTGATTGGAACTAAACAATGAGTAACTTATATACTTTATTATAAACATGAACCCACCTGAATTCCTTGCTTGCCTTGCCTACGAATGAGTTTCCTCTTGAGCCTCTTAATCCTCTTGCCTCTCTTGTTCTCCTAAAATAAGAACCAAAATTCCATTCAATAATTCATGCTGAAACAAAAGTTCCATTCTTAACTTCCATCCAAAATTCCATATTCTTAGAAACTAATTCATCACTTCATCACTTCATAAGACTTGTAGATCTATCTCTCTAGTTCACAACGCTTCTAAAATCACCCCAAAACGACTTCTGTAGCAAAAGATATGATCAAAACACTAAAAATAACCATTCTGGAAAAATTGGGCTCGCATGCCATGGTCTCAAGACGTCTCGCAGACGTCATGACGTCTGGCTCATCACTCAGGCGCGGCGTCTCAGACGTCGTCGCAGCGTCAGTGCCTCTCTTGCACGCTGAGGCGTGCGGCCTTGCGCACGTCGCAACGTGCGGACGGGAGCTTCGTCTTCTCGAACCCAGAATCCGCCATTATCAACCTCAAAACCTTCCCTTCTTCTACTACAACACATCCAACCCATAAATCAAGTCATATACTATCATTCGAACTTATTCTAACACCAAAACATCAAAACACAACAACCCAAGCAAATCTACAAATCTTCACCATAACCCTAAACCAACGATTTCTACTCATTTCCAGAAAACAAAGGTTCAATCCAACTCAAACTAAGATAAAAGAGTTAATCTTACCTTAAGAATGCTTGAAATCATTGGAAAACCGCCTGGAACAAACTTCCTCTTCTTCTCCCTCACCACCGACTCTCTTCATTCTTCTCCTCTATTTTCTCTTCCTCTTTTCTTCTTTCTTTCTTTTCTTCTTTTAATTTCTTAAACCTAAAAACATGGGCATGGACTATTATACCCTCCTACACTTAGCCTAAAACTTCTAAACTCCAATACCTTGACCATTTTTCCCTTAAACATTTTACTCTTCCATAAACATTATTCCATACTAATCTCAAAAATTCAAATTTTCCATAATATTTTCCATAAAATCAAACTATACCATAAATCATAAATCAAAATAATTCATGCTTAATAACTTCAAGAAAACAAAAATTTGGGGTCCAACATATTGAGTCTATGATTATTTTTTAGACTAACTTTTTACCTTTACATAACAAATTAGAGGAATTAAATGATGAGGAAAAAGGTGAAGATACATTCAAAATATTTCCGGAGTGTACAGACTCAATCGGATTGATAATTTAAGGATAGGGAAGATGCTGAATGAGGATGCTGATCAACTAAGGCCCTATCCAAAACTACCTCACTTGGGAGTGGCGCTAACTATAATACCTGAAGATCACAATTTCGTTACATGAGGAGAAGAAGGAGTCAAGCTAGCGACCTTAAACAAAGGTACTTCTTGGAAGGCAACCTAAGAGGAGTAAATTCTTTTTCCTTTACATTTCTGTATTACTTTTTATATGCATGTGTGTTTTTTTAATTTGTTTATTTGACTTTTTTTTAGTTTTCAATCAAAATGATAAGAAGAATAAAATAAATGAAACAAATTTTTTCTCATTTTTGATTGTTTTTGGGATTATATAATCATGACTAGAGTGTGAATTGCCTATAGAATTTCATATCAACTTTGGTATGTACTTTTGCTCTTGTGATAGGTTCATATGCATTATCTTTAGAAGAGTAGTGACTAATGGTAGACAACGCCAATGAGATCTGGAGCCTTATTTGATTGACACTTCCATATCCATCTCATTGCCTTTTAATAATGTGTGACCTTCATGACATATACATCCTCATTTTGCATTATTCGAGACCACATTTTTATCACTTGAATTAACATGGACATGATTAGGCATTGTTTTTCATAAACTACATTAGTCAAATAACCTATCCTATTGACATGATTTTTTCCTTAATAAATCCCTTTGGGCTTTAACCTTTCTTTTTGTATCAACCATATTACATGCTTTATGCTTAGCCAAATGTCCTACCCAAGCCATAAAGCTAGTGGAACATTTGTGATTGGTGAGTTTATGGATGTACAAAAGTGTAAGTGTGGGGGTGTACATATGTGTGGGTTGGTTAATGTTGGGATGTTTTGTTATGTCTTATCATCGAAATTCTTATGTTGATGTAGTTTATTTTAATTTTTATAAGGAAAATAAAGAAAAAAAAGAGCAAAGAAAAAAATGACAAGAAAGAAAAAAACAATGAAAAAATTGTTTAAAATAAATGTATCAAGGAGGAATTGCATATGTGTTGAAAAGTTGTTTATGGTTAATGCATCTTCCTAGAATTGTAATGAATGTGTTATTTGAATATGTTGAATATGAGGAAGATGTTGGCTTGGAAGGTTCACTCTTATGATTTCAATATATTGTTGGCATAAATTGTATGAGTTATTCCTTCATATTGATATATGCTTTATGTGGTTTGTGTGAGAGAGCTGAATGACGTTGTGAAATATAAATCTTGCATTCATCATAGCTGACAGTACCTAGTTTTTTATAAGTGTTGCTTTGTTTTACTAACTTTAATGACTTTCAAGTTACTTGACCCAAATGCATCTCACCTTAGATTTGCCTACATTACAACCTTAAAAAAACCTTTGATTCGTGATCTTGCATGTGAACATTAGCGATGGAAAAATGAAATGATATGCAAAGTTATGGATTGTCATGATCATGAATGGTGTTGAGTGTACCCATAGATATATTTTAGTTAAACACATTTTCCGAGTCTACTATTAGATTGCTCAGTTTTTAAAGATATTGAATGTTGATTGATCATAAGTAAAAGCTTAGAATGTTGACATCTTGCTATGATTTTTGAAAGTCACTCATCTGTGCTTGTGATTATATATTCTTAGAAAATATGGGAATTGAGTAAATGTTTTAGGTCTTTGAGCTTAATTTGGATGTTTTTCCCGAGGATGGATAAAAGCTAAGTGTGGAGGAAATTGATAAGTGTTTAATTGTTAACATATTTAATCATTTACACTTAGCAATTAATGACATTAAAATGCTTAAGACACTCACTTTAATTCATATATGATTTTAGGTACAATTTGGAAGTAAATAAATTAACGTGAGTCGAAAGTTCTACATTTGGTTTATTTTTTGAAGATCAATTTTTACTTGGCTTTATAGAGCAAGAAGAAGAAAACTAAGAGACAAGAAAACTGGAACACAAAAAAGAAGAAAAATTTAAAAGCAAGCAGCTGGAACGCAGAAAATGCAGTGCAAGATGAAGAAAATGCAGGAGGACAAGACAGAAATGGCAGTGGAACGCAGACATTTATATTAAATGCAGATGTTGTGCAATGCAGACAGCATCTATGTAACATAGACAATAGCTACGTTTAACGCAGACGGCAGCTACGTTTCATGTAAATAGCTGCGTTAAATGCAACATTGAATATAAGAGAGTGAGGCTTGTGAAGTTTTTGCATGAACAGTATACGTGACCTAATATACTTATTTGTCACATCCAAGCTACAGTAGAAGTATAAGTGATAGTGAGAGCTAGCGTTAGGTGTGAACAGTGTCCTGGGACCGAAAACTCCCAAAATAAATTGTCACATCATAGCATGTAGAGAAGAACAGTGAGGGCTACATAATAAGGCAGTGAAGGAGAAACGAAGGGATCTTCAATGGGGCTACAATATGAGGATCGAGGCATTTTTCTAGGAAAGACTCATAAAGGGCTAGATGTCCCGATGCTAGTTCGGAGGCGACATTAACGTCGACGACCCGAGTTAAGTGTTTTTTTAATTATTTTATTATTTCTTTCTCTTATTAGGAATTGATTGTATTATCCTATGTTAATGTATTGCGTATGGATAATCGGATTTTCGTTATTGTTCGTTTATTTGTGTATGAACCTATTGGATATTGTAAAAAGATGATTTTAATGCATTCATTGAATCGTTTAATTGCAAACCCATTGCTAGAATTTTTATATAATTCATAATTGTTATGTTGAAATTGGTTGTTGCCTTAATTAATAGGTTTTCCTAATTCGTAATGCTACTACCGAATTAAATCTAGAGATCGTATCCTAGGTTATTTAATGGTTAAGTTTAATTAATGATTGTATCTTGATTAAACAAAACCTAAGAGAAAACTCAGGTTAATTATTAACTCATGATTAATAGTTTCTAGGAAAGGTTTGAGAACAACAAATTAATAAAATATGTTTAATTTGGGTGTAGGCCGGGATTGAACCAAAGAATCGGGTCCCTACTGAATTCCCCACTTTTATCATTTTTACATGTTCTCTTTATTTTTTTATTAGTTAGTTTTATTTTATTTTCTTATTTAAAAATACAACCCCCCACCCCCCCGCTAAACCTAAACACCAGTTACTTTCATTTCATAAACTTTGCACACACTCTTTGTGGGATTGACCTAGACTCACCACTACTATAGTAGTAGTCTGTTTATTTTATTTTGATTAGCGTAACGACGTGCGATCAAAGGGCGTCCAAACGGAGAATATGAAAGTGTTAATGCTTGAAGATGCAAATGACATCTTGATGAGAGCAATATGGAGTCAAGCCAGTGACGTAAAACAAAGGTGTTACTTAGGAGGCAACCTAAGGGAAGTTCATTTCTTTTCATTTACATTCTTGCATTTGTTATTTATATTAAATGCTTCATTTCTTACATTTGATGTTACATTGGGGACAATGTAAGTTTTAAGTGTGGGGGTGGGGATCATAGTTTTCATGCACGTTTTTAAGCTTGTTTTTTTTCCTTATATGTGTTTTTTAGGTGTTTTTCAAAATCAAACAAATAAATAAGTTCTCTTTTTCTAATTCTTTTAAGATTATATAGTCATAATTAGAGAATGAATTGACTAGAAAAATTCATGGCAACTTTAGTAGGAAATTTTACTCTTATGATTGGTCAATATGCATTATCTTTAGAAGAGTAGTGACTAGTGGTAGACACAAGCCAGTGAGATTGTGAGCCTTTATAGACTAACACATTCATATCCGTCTTATTATCTTTTGTTTATATGTGACCTTCATGACATGTACATCTTAACTTTGCTTCGATTGTCTATTGAAGACCACATTTTTTTCACATGTGTTAATATGGAAATGATATAGGCATTCTTGGTTTCATAAGCTATATTAGCCAAATAGCCCACCTGCTGATATGAAATTTTCATTTATTAAGGCCCTTTAAGCTTTATGATTTTTCTTTTTGTGCTAACCACTTTATATGCCTTAAACCTAACCAAATGTCCTACCCAAGCTTTAAAGCTAATGGAGCATTTGTTGATTGTTGATGTTTGTGGATGTACAAAGGTGTAAGTGTGGAGGTGTGTACATGTGTGGGTTAGTTATAATTATTGGAATGTAATTTTTTGTCTTATCAATGAATTCCAATATATGTATCTTCTTTCAATTTTGTTAGAAAAAAAGAAAAGAAAAGAAAAATGTTTAAATAAAATTATCTAATTTGAAAATGCTGTAAAGTTATTCATGATTAGTTTTTCCTCCTAAAGTTATATAGAATGGGTGATTCTAGTATGATGCATATAAGTTATATGTTGTTTTAAAGGATCACCACTTATGGTTATAATGTACTATTTATCATCAATTGTATGAGTAATTTCCTATAATTACTTATGATTTATGGGGTTTGTGGTGTGAGAGTTTGAATATAAGTTATGAAACATAGTTTTTGCATTCAATATAGTTGACGGTACCCAGTTTTTCATGAGTGTTAGTTTGATATGATTGTGAGTATTGAAAATTAGGAAATTGAAGAATGAAGATGATGTTAAAAGCATGAAGGACGTAACAATCATGACATTGAATTGCAATCATAACAAAGAGGCTAAATTATAACATTCATGATCATGATTCCAAGTCAAGATCGTGATAGAAGGTTTTCACAGTGCGAGTTTTTTGGTGTTTTGAGGGTTGGGGCTATTTTTGGAAGTAAACAAATTAAGGAAACCCTAAAAACAACCCAAAAATCCTATTACAGTATATAAGAACATGAAAAACAACAAAAGCGATAGCAACCACAAGTCAAAGTAGATCAAAAGTGGAGAGATCATAGAAAAGCTGCAGGGAATTCTAGCATTCTAAAAAAGGGAGTCAAAGAGTTTTTATTGTTTCCTTTTACTTTCTTCATTATCCTTTATGTGTAATTCAATTTCTATGATGTTTAACATGTCTATATATTTCTAAATCCAAATTAGGAATTATTTTATGACTTTAATTATTGTTGATTTCAATATATATTTAAATGTTTATAATAATTGTCATGCATAAGCTTTACAAAAAATCGAGAGAGTGAGTCAAAGTAATTAGTGTTAGGTTGTACGATGAGATTTGAAAATTTCATAGACCCACAGTTATCAAATTAACGATCAATCAAAGAGAGTGTAGCAATATTACCAATTGTGAAGCTAAATCTTTAATGGGAGATACTGTCGACAGTGAAGATAGCCACCGTGTCATCCAAGAGAGTGTTTATTCAATTGAAGACATTGAGCCAAATACAGATGCTATTGGAGCTCATTAATGACTCAGAATGAAGAGGAGAAAATGGCCAATGATATGAATGAAGTTGCCATTTAAGAAGAAATAGAAGAATAGAGCACGAAGGATATAGAGGTTGAAGAATATAAGGACGTCTCTATTCAAGAAGCATATGAAGAAGAGAGAAAGAAACAGATGACATTCGATATAGAGCTTGAAGAATATAAGAAAGTGTCTTTTCATGAAGTTGAGGAAGCAGTAAAGGAAGAGGAATAGATGAAAGAGAACAAAAAGCTTAAGAAATGTAAGGAAGTCTCTATTCAAGAAGCAGATAAAGAAGAGGAGACGAAGGTGATTGTGGAAAAGGAAGAGCAGTTCACCTTTTTACAAGAAAAAATACTAGATTCGATTGACGATTTAGGGAGTTTCATCATTCCCTGTTTCATTGATAGTGTGTCAACAAAAAGGGCATTACTGGCTTTACTTGGATTTCTCAATTTGATAAATTATGTCCTTTTCATTATCTTGCAACATGTAGCTTATTTACAAGCTTCTAAACTGTCATATGAAGAAAAAGGTAACAATAAACCACTTATTACAAACCCAGGTTGAGGGTAGAAGGCAAAGTACGTCAAGCTAATGACATGAAACAAACATTGCTTAGACGGCAACCTAAGAATTAGGATATTTTTATTTTATTTTATTTTATAATTTATTTTTTGATGTTTTGTTATTTTTATTTTTATTTTGTAGGAAGTGAATTGTTGGAATTTTATGACATAGAGTGTCTCTAAATGTCATCACCCATACCATCACCACCAAAACACCATAAGTATTCTTACTACAACTTTTTTTTATTGTTACCTATTTATATTTGTATTCTTTGTTTTCCACATTGAGGACAATGCGTTTTTCAAGTGTGGGGATGTATCTGCAATTACATATCAATTGTATGTGAATTAGGCATTTACAATTTTGTTGGTATGAATGTGTCAATGGCAAGAATTGAATGGAAATGGCTTATTTTGAACGTAGTCATTTAAATTGTAAAGGTATAATAACTTATGAATTTTTTATTTTAAGTGTCTTTATGTATGTTAATTAAGATATGACATATATTCTTTCACATTAGAAAATTTGTTCGTATGCATTTATAATTATAGTCAATTGAATTAGTTAGCATATTAGTTCCATTTCACAAGAATGATTGACTAAGAAGAAATGAGGTAGGCTAAAAATAGTAAAAAACCTGTTAAATTCCTATTCTACTAGCCCTTTTAAAGAAAATTGGGTTAAGAATAGAGTTGGTATCCAATTGAGAGATGTGATATAGTTGGGTAACTAGGGGAATTCACGACAAATGTTTCTCTTCACATCAAAAGACTAGAATTACACTCTAACCAAGCTAAAATAAAAACGTGACTTAGTTGAGTAACCAAGGGACATTCATGACAAGGTGTTTGCCTTCATGTCAAAAGACTAGGTTATCATCAAAAAATGGTGTTACAATAAATTAAACCTACCAATCTTTTAACACTAGCAAGAAATTTCATGGAAGTTTTGTTGGACACCATTTCTAGAGCCCAACCACGGAATCATAAAGCATGAGCATATAATCCTATATAAGGTTATTCAAAGAACCCTCATTAGCCATCATCCCATAAGGGTGACGTGCCCATACCAGTCAAATATAAAAAAACAACTCATTTCTCCTATTTCAGAATAGATTTTGGGAAACCTCAAACTGGAATTACAATTTGACTTCTTTAGAACATTTGTTCCTAATTATCTTAAGTTTTTAATGACACCAAAATCATTCAATTTGGTTGAGACTTCTAAGAGTTAGGGCCCAAACATTTTCAGACTGTTATTAAATTGGAACAATACACTATTCCCAAATTTCATCCAGAATTTGAAAGTCTTAGGGATTGAATTGAAATTCATTTCCTTCAGATAATTTGTATTTCTATGTATCTAGTTTATTTAGAAATAAAAATAATCTCATTTGAAGATCGGATAACAAAGTTATGGTTGAAAGAATCAAAAAAGGTTTTGTCCTTAAAAACATTGAACCTGTTTCGGGACAATTGACATAACTTTCTCTAGAGATGTCGAATTAAGGTCATCTTAAGACGGTTTCAAAGAGTACTTTCAGATCTAAAACTTTTGTGAGACCTTGAAAAGATATTTTGTCTTCTAGAGGAAAAAAATTGAACCAGAAAAAAGGCAAGATGACACCAAACGAAAAGTCAGATGAAAGGCTTTAGTCTAAGACCTATTTTGGAACAATTAGCATAAATTTCTCAAGAGATATCGGATCAAGATAATTATTAGATGGTTTGAAAGAAGAATTATAGAGATAAAACTTTCATGAAGACACTCAAGCTAGATTTTGTCATCTGTAGGTCAAAATTGTACCAAAAAAAGGCTAGATGATACTAAATGAAATGTCATACGAAAGGCTTCGGTCTAAGACTTGTTTTGGGTCAATTAGCATAACTTTCTCTATAGATATCAGATTAAGGTAATTCTTTGACGGTTTGAAAAAGAACTTATATATATACAAATTTCATGAAGAAATAAAAGTGATATTTTGTCATATAATAGGTCCAAATTGGACTAGATGATAAACTAGACAATACCAAACAAAAGATCAGATGAAAGGCTTCGGTCTAAGACCTATTTTGGAACAATTTGTATAACTTTCTTTAGAGATATCAGATCAATGTAATTATTTAACAGTTTGAAAGAGAACTTATATATATATAAATTGTATTAAAAAAACTAATGTAAGATTTTGTCATCTAGAGGGTCAAAATTAAACTAGACGATAGGTTAGATGATACCAGATGAAAGGTCAGACGAAAGGCTTTGTTCTAAGACCTATTTTATAACAACTAGTATAACTTTCTATAGAGATATCAAATCAAGGTCATTCTTATATGGTTTGAAAGAGGACTTATATATCTACAACTTTCATGAAGACACTAAAGTGACATTTTGTCATCTAGAGGGTCAAAATTGTCCCAGATGAAATGCCAGACGATTTAATCTGTAGTGAATCAAACGATTCAATCTACAGTGCATCAGACGATTCAATTTATAGTAAATCAGACGATTCAGTCTACAGTGCATCAGAAAAAAGGCACCAGACAATAGGCACCAGATGATAGGATTTCTATAGGATCTTTCTCATATCATTAAAAGTTCTGAATCACTAACTACAATGTCCAGAACATCTCCACTTATAAAGATGATAACTTTCGACTCTGATGCCTAAAAATTTCATGCTATATATCATTAGAAAGCTAAAAAGATAAGCTACAATTGTCTAAAAGAAAACTTTTTCTAATTCAACCTATATTAATCCAAAATTTTTCCTAAAGTTAGAACACGAATTTCACCCCTATGGAAGACTTGAAATTTACACCGTACAAACTTAGATTGTCCTAAGCATAACTATTCAACTACCAAATTGACTTCATTAAACTCTCAAATCTCAACTCATTTGACTCCTCGCATTTAACTACATCTCATCGTTCATAATTCTCATCTTTTTTTTTTCATAACATCTCACTTATATATATATATATATATATCCACAATTCATGTTAAAAAATCATCAACTCAACTTGGTAACTTCTTCAAGTATAACTAATTTCAACTCACATCATCCATACACAATTCATATTTCATTATCAACAAAATAAGAATTGACAAAGTTGTAATGGCATTCCAAGCCACATTACATTATCGGTATCAAAATCCAAAATAAAAAAGATACAAAATCCCAATAATTCTTAAATTTCATCTAAAGCTTGGCTTTTACAACAACTTAATTTACAAAAGTAGTATGATGTCTCGACTTTTGGTTACTCGATCTTACTTTCTTCACCTGAGGATAGGACGAAAAGGGGGTGAGCTTGAAAGCTCGTAGGAAATAGTTTATAACAGAAAAGTAAGCAAAACCTTTGAAAACATTCACTTGTCATAGAAAATTCTCATTGAGTTAATAAAACATATGTTTCTCAAATTCTCATCATGTAGTCAAATTCACAAACTATAAAACATGAATGCATCAAACTATTTCATGTATCATAAGCACATAAGCACATCAAAATGGTTTGGGTAGATTCAAAAAAAAACATACTACACATTTCCCATAAGGGTCCTGTGTAGCCGTGAACAGAACGTACTAACGCAATCCCACATAATGGTTTTGTGTAGACGTGAACTTATGGGAGTCCATGAAGGAGCCCCATGCCACTAGCGGGTAGGTGGGAGAAGCATTTTGTCAAAATGTACTTGACTTAACTTAGAGGACCACCACAAACCCACATAATAATGCATTTCACAGCTTGTAAACATATTGCCCAAAATGACACTATTTTTAAACTTGATTTTTCATAAACATGAGATATTTCGAAAACATGATTTCATAAACATGTTATCTTTTCAAAAAATCACTTTCAAAGTCTTTTCATAAATTATCAAATAATTCATATAACAACATATTACAATTTCTCAAATTCAAAAGCAATAAATGCAACACTTATGATGCAATTGAAATCATTAAACTTCTTTGATTCAAAGAAAACATTAGTGGCTTGTTTACTCTATTATAAACATGTACCAACCTTGATTTCCTTGCTTAAAGACTTGCTCAAAGTGTGTCTTTCCTCGTGTTCCTCTTGCCTATTTTGATCCCATTATACAATAACAAAAATCACACTCAATTGAAAATTTCATAAAGCACAATCACTAAAATTGGTTCTAGAATACTTAAACCCATGCATTTTCTAAACTCCATAAACTAAAATCCTTCCAAAAGTCCAAAAGATTCAAAATGATCTTACTTTGATTCTTCACCAAATGAAGAGATCTTTGGCTCAAATGGAAGCTCTTCTCTTCTTCTACCTTTTTCCCTTCTTGAACAACCTCCAAATCTCTCTTAAAAACCAAAAAATGATGATACCCTAACTAGCTTTCCTTCTTTTCTCTCCTCTCCACCGAAACTCTCTTCTATTTTTGTTCTTCTCTCTCAATTCACATTTTTCTCTTAAAAGAACAAGACAACATTTTTTCTTCCATTTCTATCCTTAATGAGTCCAAAAAGTTCATTTTACCCTTCCTTATAGGCTTGTGTTCTTTTAACCTTAAGTGTCTTGCCAAAAATACCCTTGAATATTCTTATAACTTTAACAATTTAATTCCACTTACCCATTCAATAAATCCTACTAACTTTGACAGAATTAAATAATTACAAAATGATTAATCTATCAAATCCTCAAAATTATTTAAATCATGCTTATTCATCAAGAAAAAAATTTGGGGGCCAACAAGTTTACTTACGCTGCGTTTGGTTACCGTCTGCAGCATGCAAAGACGAGACGAGACGGAACAGGACAGGACAGGACAGGACAAGAATTGAAGACAGGGAGATGTTTGGTTGCGGTGGACAGAACAGAGATAATTGTCCATGTCCTAAGGACAGAAATGTGTTTGGTTGCCGTCTGCAAGACAGAAAACAATGTTAATGACATAAATGCCCCTGTAGTGTAAAGACTTGTAGATGTTAAAGAATGTAATTTTTTGTATATTATTATTATAATATAAAATTTTATACTAGTACAATTTTGATGATATTATGAATATTATTTTGGTTAGTGCTATTATGATAATTATTATAATAACGTATGAATATTATTAATATTACTATTATTACAATTTTTATTATTTTGTTTATTATTATTACAATTGTAATTATAATTATTATTATAATTATTATTAGTATATTATTATTATTATTATTATTATTATTATTATTATTATTATGTTTAATAATATTATTATTATTATGTTTATAAATTTTAATATTAATAATAATATTATTAAAATATGACTAGAATTAAAATAGTTAACATTGTTAATATTATTTTGGTTATTGCTATTATTATTAGTATATTTACGTTGTAATATTATGTTTTGATTATTATAATTGTTATTATTATTATTATTATTATTATTATTATTATTATTATTATTATTATTATTATTATTATTACAATGATTATGACCTATGATTAATATGGTACTATTATTATTTTTATTACGTTTATTATTAGTATCACTATTACCTACGATGACAAGTATTTGTTGGTTTGTTTATTGTTAGTATGATATTTGTTAAAGAAAATTTAACATGTTATTATAATAATTAATAACAATTGTTGTTACTTATAATAAGATTTAGTATATATTTTGTAATAAAACGAAAATTAATAATTATTACTATGAAGTAATATATTTTATTTTGAGTTTATTATTATTATTATTGTAATTATGACTATTATTTATCTTCTTATAATTATGATTATTATTATGAAAATTAGTTAGGACAAAATAATTTAACAAAGCATCTAAACATTAATATAAGTAATTACATAATAGGTTGGAAAAGCGTCGTGAACCATCCAAATTCTAATACATAATTGAGCTAACATCTAAGCATTCATGACATTAAATACGTTGATGCCTTAAAATTTATTGAGAATTGCGAGGATAATCATGCCGACAATGACCCCAACAGCAAATACGAATAATGTTTGACTCCGTGCCAAACTTTGGTTCAATGTTGCAGTGACATGTGGATGTTGAGCTATGGGGTGTGGAAATTGAAACGCGAATGGCGAGGGTTCCGTTGCATGTGGTGGTTGAGCTGTTGGCACAGAAAATTGTAGTGGGATTGGTGAGGGTGCAGTGACAAGGGGTTGTTGAGATTGTGCCAGTGTGGATTGAACCTGGATGGGTTGGGGTTCAGTGGCGGCTGGTTGAAATTCGTCGTTTGGACGGGTGGTCCTGTTTCGATCCATGGCAAAAGCAGTTTCAGCTTCTACCAAGGTGCGAAACCCCTTGAACCTCGCATTTGGGAAGCCCTCAACAAACAATTTGACGTCCTCCCAACTAGTAAAAATACCTACTTAACGTCCGGCAAAGACAACATAGAATCCATACCTGGCCATATTATACCTGTACCTGCAAATTAATCACCTCATAACCATTCATAGACGTACAAACATTTTAAACATTAAATAATTAAAAACCCTACCATTCGTCATTAATAAATAGAGATACAGATACAATCCAACCTATATGATCTGATCACAAAACATCAGTCCAAAACATCAGTCCAAAGTATAGGTACCATCATACATGTCCATTATATAGTTAACATAAAGCATACAAATTATGACAGCAGATTAAAAAGTCAATTATGCCTATCTAAAAGGCTCCGCACATAATCCCGCCTTTGTGTTGCATTTGCACCCCAGAAAATATTCCCCACATAAGGATTCATGGAGAAGATGTGGAGAGCCCTGATAACCTCTTCGTTAGAGAAACCCAATCCCGCAAGCTCGTCACCTAGTTGGGGAATTGGTGGGACCACGGTAAGTGCATCTGCAATTATCTGGGCACTCCGAATTTGCAAGTCAGCAGAGCGAGAAATTGTGGCGGCAATGCTTTCCAGCACTTCAGTGTCCCTGCTCTTCCTTTTCCCCTATTTAGTTGGTTCCCGTCTGTGTTAGTAGATGAGGCGACAGATCCAGTTGCATGCATAGAAGCAGTTACAACGGGTGTATCCGCTGGAACTGGTTCAAACAACAGCTCAAGGACTGGTGAACCTGCTGGTGCATCTCCTACCGTTTCATCTATTGCAAACTGAGTAGATGCATCCCCATGGTCCACTGCAGCTGCACCTGTGGCTCTATCTTTCCCAAAGACAAACTCAAGTCTAGGGTAAATGGGGAATGGCTTGCCAGGGGTATAGTACCTATTAGGGTGTTTCTGATAATAGTGCAAAGATGGTTGTTAGCATGATACACAATGTCTAATACATTAACATGCGTGTATGAACAACCTACCCTCATCCATTCGTCAAGCACTTGCTTGTTGTCTACCTCGACACATTGCTTGGTTTCATTCCACCCAAACCCACTGCATTGCAACATGTCATATGCTGTCTGATATTTGTCCTTAAGCCTCTTATATTTATTTTGTATATGCCTCTTCTCAATTCCACACCCAGGGAACTTCGCAACTATGAGTGTGGCAATCAATTGGAAAGTCCCAGGCTTAAATTGTCCATTATCGGTCCTTTTGCCACCAACAACTGTGTCCTCCAAGAAGGAAACAAATGCGTCTGTCTCTCCATCTGTCCAAACCCGTGACATTGCACCTAAACCATACAGTGTCATACCCCAAACCATTACAAACTATTTCTATGAATGAGTAATTTGATTCTTGTTTGCATTAATGAAGACAATATAGAATTAAATGAAACATGTTATTAACTTCAAAGACAACAAAGGAACAACAATGAAATTCAATCAATCCCTCAAATCAATTACAATGAAAAACGACCAAATTTAATCCCTCAAATCAATTACAATGAAACACGACCAAATTTAATAAAGGCAGTTCAATACAAACTGTTATTAAGTAAATTAAAGTCCACAACTTAATGGTTTCTTCTCCATTCATCAAACATGTTGTTAGCTAATTCCGCTCTCCATTGACTCCATTCGTTACTTGTCTCAACACGATCAAAAAATTCAGGTAACGGTGCATCTTCCCCAATTGGCACTTCGTCAGGTTCCATGTCAGCAAGCTCTGCTGGATCAAAACTCATATGCAATCTAATGAAATTGTGCAAAGGCAGCATGCAAGAATGATGTGCACATGAGTGGATGCTGGGTAAAAAGATGGATTTCTGAGGATTTTTCATCTTTTTTTCAGTAAACCAAATGCACGTTCAATAACATTTCTGGCTGACGAGTGTCTCTTATTATAGAGCTCCTCTGGATTCCTAGGTGCCCTCCCATCTCTTGCCCACTCTTGAATATGGTATCTTGTGCCTCTAAAAGGTGCAAGAAAACCAGGGCCATTGGTATAGCCAGCATCTACTAAGTAGTAATTTCCTATAAGCAAATGACATTATTACTATGGTATATGTAATCAAACGGTATAAACAAATGAAAAACTGCTTATTATTCATTTCTAACATACCCCGGGGTACTTGCAGTCCATTAGGCCTAGTCACAGCATCATGCAGAACCCTGGAATCCGCTGCTGAACCTTCCCATCCCGCAAGAACATAAACAAAGTTTAAGTTCTTGTCGCACACTCCTAAAACATTAGTGCATATTCTCCCTTTCCTACCTCGATATCTGGGCTTGTCTGCCTGGGGAACTATTATGTCCAAATATGTCCCATCGAGAGCACCAAGGCAACCCTTTGTTTAAAATTCCAATCAGAAAACGGATTTGGTTAACTAATTTCATAAAAAAAGAAATGACATACTGTATTGTCGCTAAATAACATTACTAACCTTAAAACATTTCCATCTAGTATCTGTGCAATCCTCAGGCACGGGTATGGGCTTGACCAACAACAGATGTTGAAGCTTAATAACAGCCTTCAAAACACTGTGGAAAACCCTACTTATTGTCTCTCCTGACCTCATAAACCGAACTTGTAATACTCTATTAGATTCATTTTGTGCTAATATTCTAAGGAATATTAAAACTTTTTCTTCAATGGACACATGACCCGTATTTGTCAACCCACCATTGACCTGAAGCATCTCACATAACAATGTAAATGCATTACTATCCATCCTTATATCCCACTGGGTATTCCTATCCCCCTCATGCAAAATCCTATCTACATTGGCTGCCCTATTTGGTACTGTCAATGCCCTACTTCCTCTCGCATGTTCACTTCTACGTCATCTTTTGGTGTATATATACAAGCAAACGAGCAAGGCCATCCTCATGAGATCCATTTGCCCTTTCATAATCTCATACAAAGCCAGACACTTAATTATACGATCACGAGCCATTGATTCCAAATTGCAAAATAAAACTGTCTGCAAACAGAAAAAAAAATGTAATGTTCAAACACTAGATTTGTACATATGTATAGAATAGTAAGATGTGTAACAACTCCATTGAAGAAATGCATTGATTCCGTTCTATACTTGTTTTCCTATGCATATATAATTGGCATATTGTATTTATAGTGTCATATCCATTATATTGTTCTATACTTGTTATTTGATTGCCATATCTGGTAAGTTAAGACTTGCTTACCAGGAATTACAAACATACAGTGTTCTATGATGCATTTCACTTTTTAAATGACTGCATAATACTTGACAGCCCTTAACTTACCACTATAACTTGTCAACAATAAGTACAAATCAAACGACTTGGTACTAATTCAACATAATACTGCATTGAGACTATTAATATTGTTTTTTTATTGGTATTCCAAACCCTTTGCAACATTGGTTTTGGATGTTTTGCTTAAGAGTGACATGTTGTGTTTCAACTGCCTCTACCATTCGTCATTGTGTTGACACTCAATCATGAAGCCTTTACATGTTGGTCATAATGTTGTTGATCTTCATCATTGTAATTCTTTTATTCAGTTGAAAACTCAACAAATATTTTTTTTATTTGGTATTTTTTTATTGAAATTATGCATACCTGATATCGAATGTTTATCATGCCAGGAACTTTATGAAAGCCTAAACCACCTTTTCTTTGCATGCAAATTTTCCACATGCCTATGGATTCAACTTTTGAGCATTTTCAATCTATACACTTCTACTAATGGGCAGTTGAATGTCCTTAATTAGATCACTAGTCTAAAGATGAGGAATAAAAGAGACTTAAAGCTTTCCAAGATGAATTTTGATACTTTGGTATAGTCCATTTAGAAAGAAAGGAAATCAAGGATATTTGCGAACCAATCTTATACATTGGAGGAAACTACAAGAAGGATTTTCCTTAAAACCAGATCCTATGACATAGTAAAAAAACTACACCGAACCTTTCACCAGAGGTAAATTGCAAATTATCTATCAATTATGTCTACCTCAACTCTCTTTTGTTTAGAGTGTTTACATAAGTGATAGTGTTTCCTATGCTTACATAATAGGCATTTTGTATTTTGGTTGACATTTGTATTATATTGTGCTATACTTGTTTTCCTATGCTTACATAATAGGCATTTTGTATTTTGGTTGACAGTTTTTATTATATTGTGCTATACTTGTTTTCCTATGCTTACATAATAGGCACTTTCTATTTTATCTATCAGCAAATGACATTGATGCTTCTGGTCTATCTATCAACAATATCAAAGAAATTTCTGAATAACCTTTCAGCATTATATATGACGAAACTACTCAATATTTATTCTGTGAAGTTCTATTTTATATGGAGATTTACAATTGATCTAACTATCCAAATACTTGTCAAAGAAGAGATAGGAACCTATCAAAAGATGAGGTTACTGAACATGGAAACCTATCTTAAACAACTAAATGCAAGTAATTATGTGATAGTTATTAAACCTTATTTCTGCTATGTAAACATTTCCTGTGCTCTGCCGCAGACCATTATATTGTTTGTAAATAATATATGATTATGGACTTTATAGTTGGGCCCCTATCTAATATACTATTTAGTAATGAGGGAAGTGCAAGATGGTTGAATGCAACTGAGGCATTTAAGCATACTTCCACTTCATAAAATTATCTATATACTTGGTGCTTCCAACTATCTAAGAAGTGACAAAGTTACCAGATTTGATTGATGAGTTGGTGATCATTCACATCTGGTAACATACTTCACAAGCAGAAGTATGTTTCTCAGCAGAACACACTTTCAATTATGCTAAACCTAATGCAATTAGCACATAACACTCTTGAAAAGTGGGTTAACTATACATAATATAATATAATTTATACAATGAATTGAACTCAATCAATGGCATGAGACAATTCACCTCTACACAAGTAATTAACCTTTGCTTAAACCTTCAAACTCTTGTACTACTTACAGAGGTAACTATACATAATCACTAGTTTGGACACAACTGATTCATAAACACACTCATAAACCAAGTTAGAGGTCATGCAACTGCTCTATTAAGAGTGACATAACTATACCTAAAGGGTGGGCCTACTCTGCTGGTCGATTCTACAACCCATCTCCACACAGAAGCACAATTTCTACAGAAGTGCTTATTTATGTACCAAATACCCCCTCATTATAATGTCCATAAGGAGTTTGATATTTTTATTAACTAAACATCAGTTCTGATCTATCCATGTATATGAACACAGTTCTGATCTATCCATGTATATGAACACACATGCCTCTTCATATCTAGTTTGCTTTTCGTCCTCTAAAGTCCCAAATGTGACTAAATCATAATGCATAACTGTTCGACAACAAGGTTGACTGACAGAAATCACAATAAACATGCAAAAACATACCAAAATGTTCAATGACAACTATCAATTCTATACACCCAGAAAATGCTAATGCTCCACTAATTTCAAGCATCTGCAATTATAGGAACAATATCGAGTA
Source organism: Erythroxylum novogranatense (assembly GCA_029891385.1). Classification (NCBI taxonomy): domain Eukaryota; kingdom Viridiplantae; phylum Streptophyta; class Magnoliopsida; order Malpighiales; family Erythroxylaceae; genus Erythroxylum; species Erythroxylum novogranatense. The sequence goes on from CM057225.1 coordinate 73,064,085, forward strand.
CATATATCGATTAAGACTTCTGATACAACTTAAATAACGTCAACCAAAAACCCAGAAGAGCATACGTCTGCAAACCCATAACAACATTGAAGAGCGTACGTTCAAAAACCCAGAAGAAGAAGAAGATAAATTCCAAACATAACCCACATTGTAAAAACCAAAACGGTGGGATGAATGTCTTACCCAGAAGAGAGGAAAGATGGTAGGACGCTGCTTCAACGAAGACAGAGGTTCGTTGGACACGGAACAAAATCAAATCTGGGGAAGAACGAGACGCAAACAATGAGCAAATGTATGGAGAATAGAGAGAGATTAGTAGAATATGTACACCCATATGTGTACATTAAAGGGGGAAGAGAAGCTTCTGCTACTTACCGCGCCGATCAGTGGAGATGAAGGTTTGTAGAATGAGGACGCAGCTGTTGGCAACGGAGAATGGTTTTTAGGTATTCGACGTTTGCTGAGGATATTATCGCCTTTTCCTTATCTTGTCTGTTGGACAACACTTCAGTGTCCGACGTTTTTGAGTTGGACAAAATTTTCTGTCCTTGTCCTTTAAAGACAGTACAGAAATTAGTCAAGACGGTAAGCAAACACGCATTTGGACAGAACTTTTATGTCCTCATCATCCGTCTTCACGTCCGAAGACGGTAACCAAACTCAGGGTTAGTGATAGTTTGCCTTTTTGATTAATTAATAATAATAAATGCATGCTTACATGTGCCATAGGTGTATAAATAGGATGTTAATATTTTAATTGATATGTATATTCAATGCACGTAAACATAAGAGGAATAAGTTACTAAGTTGGTAAATTTTAAGTGATTTACGTTTGAGATTAAGTTAAGTCCATGAGATTTGATGCCAATATTGTCAAAGAAGGAGCTTGGACATAGTTTAGGTCTAGAACATCTATCAATCAACTCTCTACAAAATAAACATAATAATGCCTAACTACATATAACATACTAATTGTAAGGTCAGTAGCTTGACCATTTTAGAGCCATTATTTTTCAACGAACTCCTCTTTTGAATGTTAAAACCTAATTCATTATCACATTAGGACTCGTGCTTCTTATGTCCAAAATTTTCACACCTATAGCTCTCCTTCTTTTTTTAATTATATCTACCACTCTCTTTTTTTGTTCCCTATTGGTTTTCAACTCTAGAAAGGGTGGCTTCTCAAAAGAGTGCTTCCTTTCTTACTAAAATCTCTTGCTTTAATTTAAAACCCAACTCCTCCTTTCCTATTTCTCCTTTATCCTCTGCTTCCCTAACACTTAATTCTTCTTTGTAACTCTTGTCTTGCTTTTTTATGCATTTATCCACTATTTCAATCTTTATGTAAGAGTCACTTTCCTTTAGATTATTCAATACTTTATTCATATCGAATTGCACTTGTTCATCACCAATCTGAAGGATGAGGTTGCCTTCATGGACATGTATCAAAGCTATCCCAGTGTTTAAAGGAGTCAACCAAGAATTAATAAGCAGTTTTGTCTACTTTAAAGACTGGTATGACGAAATCCACAGGAATAATAAACTTGTCCAATTTTATATGCACATCCTCCACCATGCCAAATGATTTCTTTATAGATTGATCCACCAACAAAATAAGCATGGAACTTTGCTTCACATCTCCTAGCCTCAATTTCCTAAAAATAGAAAAATTCGTAAGATTAATACTTAAACCTAAGTCACATAAACATTAATAGAATTCTAAATTACTTATAATAAACTCCTTAGATATTTTAACTTTAAGGGCATGTGATTAGTAATTATGGAGTTTATTCTACTGTAGCCTTTATGGAATAGGATCTTTGGTGCATATGGAAGAGGAGGAACATAAGGAGTGACATCTTATTTCTTTTCATCCTTGTGTTTTTTTTTTGGTCTTCGACTTGGTGGGATTCAATTTATTTATTGAATAGTTTTTTCTAACTCTTTCCTAATCTTAAGTGTGGTGGCCTTCAATTGCTCCCTTGGATTTGCTTCCGTGTTATTTGGGAGACTCCCAACACTTCGTGTAGACAATGTATTGGCTAATTGACCCACTTGAACCTCTAAATTATGAATAGAAGATGTATGATTCTTTATAATTTGGTAGAATTTCGCTTCCATAGCATTTAACCCATCCATTAATTTTGAAATAGGTATAAAAATGTTGTTTTTGAAAAAAAAATGTTTGGACAATCATGATTTATGACTGTTTTAGAAAGTAGGGAAAACTATGATTTCCGAATGCTTGTGGGAATTAATTATAAAATATCGTTTATGTAATTGTTTGATTTTCGTCTGATGAAATTATTTGCTTTCGGAATAACTTTAGAAATTTTGTTATATGTTCAATGATATGAGAAATTGAAACTTTCAATTTCGAAAGTTTTCAAAGGTTTTAAATATTGATAGATTTCGAGCATGTCTGGAATTACGAAAATTATTACAAAAGTTAGATTTAATGTTTTTAAAGGATTTTGGAAATTGATTTAAGAAAATTGTTATTCAGTATATTCGAAATTTTTAAGAAATTGTTATTTATGTTTTTGGAAAATCAAGGAGAGAAATGCTTTTTGGAAATCGATTTAAGAAATTAAAATGATTAGTGATTTTTATTGTTTTGAATAAAAGGTGAAAATCGTGGTTTAAATTTTGGATGAGAAATGTGTATTGTGATTTTAAATGTGTAAGAATTATGTTTCAAAGGAATTGATAAAGTTATTATCTATTTTGTGTTGCATACTTGTTTGATGAATGATTGTGAATTAGTAAGAATTTGATTGGTGCATTTGTATTTTTGCAATATGACATATGAAATTATGTGCTTAGTGAATGTGACTGTGTCTAGTAAGACACGACATGACAATGTGAAATTTTGAAAAGTGCCTTCGGGCAATCTGTTTGTTTTAAGCATGAATATGTGAATTGTATGGGTTTGGTCAGGTCCCCTCCGTAGAGTCAATTACCTGTCTCCTCTCGATAGCCTTCTCCCTACTGCCCATAGTAGCTTAGGAGTTCCGATTTGGACTCCCCTCATTCACTTGGCCGCATACGACCGCTATGCGGAATGTGCAAGACGTCTCTATTAGGGACCGAAACCAAACCATTTTGTTATGTTATGTGATTTTTTATTTTGTTTATGTGTGTGAAATTTCTCCGATGTGATTGCATTCATGTTTATGAGAAATTTTGAAAAAATGAGAAAAAGGGTTTTCAACCATGAAATTATAGAAATTTGATATGAAAAGTTTGGAAAATTGAAAAGGGTTTGAGAAAATATTTGAAAGTTGAAAAGTTTGAAAACTAAGCCTTTGGCAAAAGTTTATGAAAATTGATTCCTGCTTATTATTCAGTTTATAAATATGTTACCCACGAGCTTCCGAGCTCACCCCCCCTTTCATCCCCATCTCCAGGTTTCGTGCAGGAGATCGGATGAAAGAGTGTCAAGACATTCGATTCGATTTTGTAGTATTGGGATTTTTGTGTAAATTGAGATTTTGGTATTAAAATTGGATATGACTTAAATTGCCATGTAAGTATATGATTTATGAAGTTTGTATGTAATTGTGTATATTGGGTTGATGCAAAAGAATGAAGAGGTTGATGTACGGATTTAAAATCTGTAATTGTAAATAATTTTGGAAATTGTATATGAGATTGTGTATGGTTTTGGGAAAATATATTGTTAATTGATATGGGAATTTGATTGAAGTGTTTAGAACTAAGATTGCGTTTGTTGCTGGTGTTTGGATTCCGGACGGGAGAGTCCGATGATTCTGGATTTTGTGATATTAGAAGTGTATTTTGGCTTTGCAGGAATTTTTGGGATAGGATAAATGCAACCGTTATGCTGCCGAATTTTCGTTAGAAAATAAATTGAAAAAGAAGAAAAATAAAATTTAGATGTATGAAATGTAGCACCCCACTCCCGACGAGACCCGAACCCGATATCCATGGTGATATCCGAGCCCGTGACCCGCGAGGGTGGTGTACTAGAACACCATTACCTTGTTAACCAAAATCGTGTGACATTTTTTTCTTTGAAAACATTAGAGTGCGATGACATTATCTTTTCTTTCAAAAAGCAGTAGAGTCAGTAAAGCAATCATTGACTTGGCCCAATTATAACAAAACATTTTCAAATATTAAACCATTTCACCGATAAAACAATTTCACTCATTATTAGCACTCATTAGTGCTCGCCATTCTATATAATTACATGTAAACAATTGGGCCTACTAAATACCAAATGAATACACTAATGCAGATATGACGACAATCGATCCCGACCCGATACTACTGCTTTGCTAGCGATATCGTACTCCGTGTGTCCAACGGGTACTCTCCATTTCTGAAAAATAGATGCAATGTTGGGTGAGTTTGCGAACTCGGTGAAAACCATCATCGATGGTTCACCCAATTCATGCATAAACACACAATTTACCAATTATCACATACAATCACAATTCACAAATGTAAGGCGACGCCTTTCATACGATCCACATTTAATCATACCATATATGCAATGCACATGAGACCCTTTCCATTTTCATTACGTTGTTGTGACCGTGCGCTTTGGCTGTCCCTGATGGGCACATTGCGTTGAGCCGTGGCTCGAAAACATTGGGCTTGAAGCCTCGATACATCGAGCCCGAGGCTCAATACGTTGGACTGAGGTCTCGTGCGCTGAAATGAAAGCTCTCATATCGTTAGGCGTGATATGCCCCGATACGGTCTTGCTCCGGCCACAATCGCTTTTATCTCGATCATGCCATTATGCATGAATGCATATGCTCTAATTCCCATTTACGCGGCTATAGTTCGAGGACCAATTTTCGTTTCTTCGGACCTTCGGTCCGGTGTTTCAATCTATACATTTACAATTTATTGCATCCTACCATATCATATTAAAAGTCACATCCAATGTATCAAAATGCATAATTTTAACACTTCAATATTTATTTCCCATTCCTCGGACCTTTAGTCCGAGATCTCCAATGTACTTATTCACAAACAGTACACACAAATAGCACTTCAATAACAAGTTTCCAAATATTTCGACACCTATGGTCCAAATCAATCAAAATCAAACACATATAAACCCCCATTATCTCCACATGGCATAATTGCAAAATCTTAAACACATAAAGGTTGAGGAACCAACTAGGTTACTCACCTATTACTCCGAAGCTAATGCCGGAAGTTTCCCCGTCGGTCCGACGACGCCCACTTGGGCCTCTATAAGAAATAGAAAAGAACGGGTCACTACAGATGCAATTTGTGCACATGTAGGTGAAATATGCATGTTCATGAATTTTCCGCCCTAAATCCAAATTTCCCATAATAAAATCCGTCTAAAATTAGAAATCTAATGGCGCCGACGGTGCGCAATTGGACCTCTATAGGTCCCCAATTAAATAAAACAGGACGAAAAACAATAAACCGGACCCACGAAATTTTCCGTCCAAAATTCCCAATTTCCCATGAAATGAAATTCAATGTTTCACGAATCCGATGCCTCAAGAATCAGGTCAATCGGATGTCGGACGGAAAAGTTATGAGCAAAAGAATCACCAAATACCAAATAATCAAATAATAATAAAACAATATATATACATATTGCAATCGCCTCATGGGCGAGACGTCGCCTCAGAGGCAGACTCATTTTGCCTCGTCATGAGGGCGAGGCGTCGCCCTCGAGGCAGGCTCATTTGCCTCGTCACGAGGGCGAGGAGTCGCCTCGCGATCGAAGCCGACTTACCTCGCCTCATGAGGTTCCTCTACTTCCTTGCCCTTTTTCCTGTTTTCAATCCAAATTTCCAACAACCGTAATTCTTAGAACACAATTCAGAAAATGCAAACCATAGCTTCTTGGAAAGATCATGAAACCCTCTACAATTCTCAAGAAGACCATAAAATCAATTTCACCCTAAGGGTGTCAAATATCCCATCAAAGCTACTGTCTACACAAAACCTCTCAAACAGTGCAATACTTTGCAAATTCAGTAACTACTCATTTCCTCAGTCAAAATAACACAATAAATATTCTCAGTAAGTTCACAATGTTATCTCCAACTTTCATGAACAACTCAAAATCAAATTTACTTACTAACTAGGTCAAACAATTCACCAAAGCATCAGCCCTCTGAAATCAACCAATCTGGACAGTGATGTTTCAAACAGTAATTCTCTTAGCACAAATGTCACAAAAATCATTACCTTATATCCCTGAAAAGATAAGATCTCAAACTTCAATTTTCATGAAGAACACAAACTCCAATTCGATTTTTAACAATTTCAAAACTGTTATGGAAGGTACTGCCATGATCAGCAATTCCTAACCTAATGCAGGATCAGTTTTTGCAAAATCATAACTCCCAACTCTGACCTCTAAAAATTATATGCCATATCTCATTTTCAAGATAATTTCTTCCTCTTCAACTTTGCAGAAGATCACTCACACCAATTCAGTCCACAAAAATTGGTAAAATTGCTCCCAAGCAGAAAGCTCACAAAATCAACACTTAAGCTAGGTTTCATCAACATGCCCAAAACCAGTCCATAGGAATCAGTTCATATCTCCCAATATACAACTCGAAAATTAGCAAGATCAGTGGCAATGGAAAGCTAACTCAATATGCTACAACTTCCATGAAGACCATTTTTCCTAGTTCCATACCAACTAATTTAGAAAAATCAACAAAACACTTTGGTCATAGTTTCGGTTACTGTTCACAGACACTAAAACAGGAACTTTCCATGCAAAAATTCGCCCTTCTAGAATTACAATTTAACAACACCTATTTCATACAAAATTGTAGCCAACATCCCAAAGTTTAATTGGGCACAAACGTCATCTCATTTGCTCACCTACACAATTAGTTATGATCAAAACATTACAATAGGTTCAACACCAAATTTTCCAGATTTCATCCTTACCTCTTCCTCTTCCATTCTATCACTTTACCTACATCAACATACACTCATTTACACCTCCAATTCAACCATAAAATCATTACAACATTTACTTACATGATTAAACAAGATTTGGCAGCACATACACAAGTAACTTTCCTTAGTTTTCCATTCACCTAGACTTCCAACAAGCAAGCCAAAACCAAGCCAAAATCAATGGAAACCATTCATTCACTCATCCATACACAAGCATACATTTACATCCATTCAAACCTACCATTATCATCATAAATAAATGCACAAGTACTTCCCATGAATGCTTCTAACTACCAAAAGAATGAAGACAAACACAATTCTTACCTTAATCAAGTTACAAGCTCTCAAATTCTCCACTTTTCAAATCACTCCAACTCTTTACCTCTCACCCAAGCCTATGGTCATCACTTCACACATACACAAATCATCATCTTTACAAGGCTTGAGTTTGGTTTTGTGTGAATAGGAAGGAGGAGCAAGCAAATGAACAAGAAATTTCTTGTACGGAGAAAACACCAATGAAAGAAGGAGAAAAGAACACCAAGGAAGAAGAAGAAGCAAAGCTACGGATGAAGGAGGGTTAGGCTTTTAAAGTAGTTTGTTTAAGTCATTCCCAATGAAGAATGTCGTAAATGAGTGAAGGATATAAGACAAGTTTAATAAATGAAGAGGACACTTGTCCTTTAATGAAAAAAGCCAACAAATAATCCTATTTAATTAAGTAAAGAATATTAATCCCAATTAATCTTTAAGCCATCTTATGCTAATGGCTCTTTAAAAATTCCTAAAATCATTTATCCAATAATCTCATGGCAGTCCCTTTTCAGTACAGAAAAATCCATACTCAGTCAGCCAGTTGGAATTTTCCGGTCCGGGCAAGTACCCCGAAAAATTTCAGAAAAATTCCCACAAATCCCTAAAAATATAAAACACTCAATGGCACACTCAGAATAATTTTTCAAACACAAGAACCACGTTAATCACACTAAAATTACATTAGGCACGAAACCGGGAATGTCATGTATGCATGTACAGTAATTTCATATGCACAAATGATACTGTGTATCAATCCTATTATGCATGAACAGTCCTAAGTCATTCCGATCCATCTCATCCTATGCCAAATTTACTATTTTACCCTTCCTGTCGGGGGTGGGATGTTACATGAAAGATGGATTTATGAGATTGGTATTAATGTTAAGAAGTTTATTATGATTTGAGTGATTTGGGATTTGTATGAGTATTCAAGCATATGATGATTTTGTATGTAATGAAATAAAGCGTTTAAGAATGAAAAGACAAGGAATAAGAAAGAAAGAAAAATTTATACCGGATTTCGGAATGGTACGTCTTAGGGTTTCCAACGCGATTATGTTCATTCGATCGTTTTCTTTGATTATTGTTCTCGGATGTCGGATATGTTTCAGTTTAATTGATTATTTCGTTTATCCCCGCCTTATGATTCGATTCTATTGATTTCTGTCGATTTGGTATTCGATTCTGATTTGCATTTGCTTCGAGTATGCGCTTCGCTTTCGATTCTTATGCTTTGTTTTCTGATTCGAAATTTCGATGCGAAATTTTCGTTTCCATTCGATTTCGTTTTTCGTTCTGCTTTTCCGGTTGGGATCCGGTTTCCGGATCGGGTCCCAACACAAAGAACAATTCTAACTATAAGTCTCCAAAAGAAATCCCAGCTGACCAACCTTTGAGCCATAACCTCTCTCGCCAATCCGATGTCCAAGGCTCTATAGTCCTGAGAGAGTTAACAGTCTACTCTTAACCCTAAAAAATAGATTGCAATTTTGGATGAGTTTGCGAACTCAATGAGGAACCATCATCGATGGTTCGCCCAATTCATGCATCACATAAGCATGTTCCAAAGAATCAGCAATCATAGTGATAATCTGAGCTCAACAATCACACAGTCATATACAGCAAAAGTCATTTTAGGTATTCAGTCCAGTATGCAATGTACATGCCACTCTTTTTCCAGTTTTATTTCAGTGTTGTGACCGAGCGCTTAAGCAGTAATCAGTAATCAGTAGACGCGTCTCAGGAGGATTATCTCCCTTCGAGCTCTAAACTCGTTTTCAGTTTCAGTGGCGACTCGGTTCACAATTATTTTTACCCGTTTATGCATCTGTGTATGAAATGTCTATGCCCAATTGAATAGTTAACTAATAGACCATAATGCACAATTAACATTCCATCAGTCACAATTAACATTCTATAATTCACAATTAATAGTCCATAAGTCACAATTAATCACAGTAATCCCAGTAAGGGCAAACAAGTCACACAATTTACACATTCCTGATCCCGTCATTATCCCCATATTAGACAAATAATAATTGAGAAACCCATCTAGGTTACTCACCTATTACTTCCAAGCTAATGTCGGGAAGTCTCTGCTACGTCGGTTGATCGACGCTCCGATTGTGCCTCTATAATAATCAGAGAAGATAACTATTACTAATTGTCCAATCAGAACGAGTTAATGATGCATACGTAACAATTAAAAGGTGTACAATGCATGTGCATGATATTCCCAGCCCTAAACTAAACTTTTTCCATCTAAAAATTAGAAATCTAATGGCGCTGACGGTACTCAATTCGGACCTCTATAGATCCAAAAATAAATAAAACAGTGACCAGAAAATAATAAACCGGACCCACGTCAATTTTCAGTCCAAAAATTCCCAATCTCTCAGAAAATAAAATTAAATATTCTATGAATCCGATGCCTCAAGAATCAGGTCAATCGGACGTCGGACGGAAAAATTATTTCCAAAAGAACACAAAAAATCAAATAAAATAATATATATATATATATATATTGCCCATATTTCCTTCTCTTTTTCTTATTTTCAAACTAAAATTCAGACACCTATAACTTTTTGCACAAAATTCAGAAAATTACAAACCAAATCTCGTTGGAAAGATCATAAAAAACTCTACAAGTTTCATGAAGACCATAAAAATCAATTTCACCCCTAAGGGTGTCAAAAATCCAATTAAACCTACTGCCTAGTCAATGGGTTCTAAAACAGTACAGTATCTTGTAAATTCAATAACTTCTCATTTTCTTTGTCAAAAATTACACAATAAATATGCTCAGAAAGATCCCAATGTTATCTACAACTTTCATGAACAACCTGAAATCAACTTCATTTGCTAACTAAGCCAAACAATTCACCAAAGAATCTGCCTACTGAAATTTCCCAATCTGAACAGTACATTTCAAAGTAGTATATCTCCTAGCACAAATGTCAAAACAATCACTACCTTATATCATTGGAAAGATAAGATCTCATACTTCAATTTTCATGAAGGATTCAAAAATCCAATTCCATCCCTAACAAGTTCAAAACTGCCAAACAACTGACTGATCAAGGCAGCAGTTAAAAACCTAATGCAGGTTCAGTTTTTTGAAAACTCATAACTCCCAAATTTGATCTCCACAAATCACATGCAATATATCATTTTCAAGATAATTTCTTCCTTTACAACTCTTCAGAAGATCACTCAAGCCAATTAAATTCATAGAAATTTCTAAAATTGCTTCCAATCAGAATGCTCACAAATCTGACACTTAGGCTAGGTTTCACCACAATGTACAAAATCAGTCAATAGTTAACAGTGGATATCTCCCAATATACATATCGAAAAATTTCAAAAATCAGTGGAAATGGAAAGCTAACAATATAGGCTTCAACTCTCATGAAGACCATTTTCATCAATTCCTTCTAAATTAATTTAGAAAAATCATCAAAACACTTAGGTCATTGGTTCGATTCATCGTTCATACAGACATCAACAGTAACTTTCCAAGCCAAAATTCACCCTCTTAAGGCTAAAATTAGACAACACCTATTTCACACAAAAATGTAGCAAACAAGCCAAAGTTTCATTTAGAACAAACCTAACCTCATTTACATAACCACACAATGAGTTATGCTCAAAACAGTACAGTACGTCAAAAACCAATTTTCAACTTTATTACTCAAATACACTTTCTATCATGCCAATTGAACTTCTACTACCATAAGCATCCCAATTGGACACAAAATCAGTCCCTAGATCATTCCTAAACTCACTTAGACCCATATTCAAAATTTTGCAGCATTAAACTCTTAATTTCTATGCAAGATTAGTCATCAAAATCAATCCAAAACCAAGCTAAAACCAATCTAAACCATGTTCATTCACTTACCCTCACACAATATACATTTATACCCAAATAATCCTACCCCTATCTTCATGAAATTAATGCATCATAAATCATATTTAATGAACAATAACTTCCAATCAATGCATCTAACTACCAAGTCATGCATTAAATTCATAATCAAAGCTTAAAACATACACTTACCCAATCAAGCTTTTCCCTCTTCAATACTCCAATTACTCTACTTTCTCTACTTTCAAAGTCTCATGCACGGTTATCATCATGAAAGAAGGTAGGGGCTTAAGCTTGCAAGTATGAGGGAAGCACTTAAGGTAGGAGAAAAGTGAGTTAATTAAAGCCAATGAAGAAATCAATAAAGAAGAAGGAGATGGGAGGGTTTCAGATGGATGAAGGAAGTAAGCAATAAAACTTCTCTTTTTCATTCATTAAATTTGAAGTTGCCGAAATGAGTGGGTTGGGAACAAGACAAAAGCATTAAAGCTCTTTAGGACACTTGGCATTTAGGACAAAAAGACAAAATAGGCTAAAGAACAAAACAAGCAATAGGATTTCTTAAGAACCCTAATGAAATTTGACTCATTCTAGTCCAATGGCCCTAATTTCAATCTGTAAATAATATACCCAATATTACAGTGCCATTGGATAGAAATTTTCGCTACCGAAAATCAACCGGTTTGTCGTTTGGCGATTTTTCCGGTCTGGGAATTTTCTCCAAAAAATTTCATAAAAATTTCTTAAAATTCTTTAAAATATAAAACACTCAATGGCGCACTCAGAATAATTTTTCAAACACAAGAACCACGTTAATCACAGTAAAACTACATTAGGCACAAAAACCGGGAATATCATGTATGCATGTACAGTTATTTCATGTGCACAAAATTCACTGTGTACCAATACTAGTATGCATAAACAGTCCTAATGAAGCCCAATCTCTCTCATCCTATGCCAAATTACTATTCTACCCTTCCCGTTGAGGGTGGGATGTTACAATTCCCCCCTCCTAATAAAAATTTCGTCCGCGAAATTCTTACTTGATTGATCGAATAAATGAGGATACTGTCTCCTCATATGCTCCTCGGTCTCCCAAGTGGCTTCATCAGTCGAGTGATTTCTCCAAATAACTTTCACCAATAGAATCGTCTTATTCCTCAACTGTTTAACCCGTGACCCGACAATCTGGATCGGCTCCTCTACATAACTCAGATTACTACACACCTCAATCTCCTGAGTCGGTATCACATCTGTCAGATCTGACCGATATCTGCGGAGCATACTCACGTGGAAGACGTCATGTAACTGAGACATCTTGGTCAGTAAAGCCAACCTGTAGGCCAAAGGTCCTATCCTCTCAGTAATCTCATAGGGACCAATGTACCTAGGGCTTAACTTTCCCTTTTTACCAAATCTCAGTACACCACGCCATGGTGACACCCTTAAGAATACCCTGTCTCCCACATTATACTCCATCTCCCTCCTGTGCTGATCCACATAACTCTTCTATCTATCCTGAGCCGCCTTGATGCGACTCCGAATCAGTTTCACCTTATCTACAGTATCCTGAATCAACTCAGGATCCTCAATCATCCTCACACCCTCTTCATCCCAATACAGAGGCGATCGACAATGCCGCCCATACAGAGCCTCATATGGTGCCATCCCAATACTGCTATGATAATGATTATTATAAGCGAACTCAATCAGAGTCAAATACTGATCCCATGCTCCTCTAAACTCCAATACACAAGCCCGAAGCATATCCTCAACAGTCTTAATCGTCCTCTCACTCTGCCCATCTGTTTGAGGATGAAAAGTTGTATTGAAATTCAACTTAGTACCCATAGCAGACTGCAAGCTCTGCCAGAACCTTGAAGTAAATCTGGGATCCCTGTCTGAGACTATAGACACCGGAACCCCATGCAGTCGCACAATCTCTGTCACATACTTCTGGGCCAACTGATCGAGCGTATTGATCTCCCTCACTGGCAAGAAGTGGGTAGATTTAGTCAACCGGTCCACTATGACCCAGATAGCATCATGCTGCCTCGGCGTCTTGGGCAACCCCATAATAAAATCCATAGTAATTCGTTCCTATTTCCACTCGGGAATAGGCAACGAATGAAGCTTCCCCACTGGAGCTTGGTGCTCAGCCTTAACCTGCTGGCACGTCATACACCTCGATACATACTCCGCTACCTGCTTTTTCATGCCAGGCCACCAGAAATGTTGCTTAAGAGTGTTATACATCTTGGTAGTACCAGGATGCATAGCATAGGCGGCCATATGAGCCTCCTCCAATATCTCTCGCCTCAGATCATCCACATCGGGCATACACAGTCTCTGACCCATCCATAAAGTCCCATCTCTCAACTCAAAATCAGAATCCCGATCAGATCTCGCTCTCTCAATCAGTCTTACCAAAGCAGGGTCCTTGTCCTGAACTCTCCTGATCCTGTCCAGTAGCATCGGTCTAAGCTTCAAAGTGGCCAATAAAGCTCCATCCTGCTCCAAAGTCAACTGTACATTCAAGGCTCTCAACTGAATCAAATTAGGCAACCTCATTGCCTAAATCTGAGCTGCACTAGTATAAGACTTTCTACTCAGAGCATCTGCCACCACATTGGCTTTCCCGGGATGGTACTCGATGGTACAGTCATAATCCTTTAGCAGCTCAAGCCATCTCCTCTGTCTCAAATTTAACTCTCTTTGGCTCAGTAAATACCTTAGACTCTTATGATCCGTGAAGATCTGAAATGTCTCACCATACAGATAATGTTTCCAAATTTTTAGGGCAAAAATAACTGCAGCTAACTCCAAATCATGTACTGGATAAGTTACCTTATGAGCTCTCAACTGTCTCAAGGCATACGCAATCACTCTACCATGCTGCATCAAAACACACCCCAATCCCTGATGCGATGCATCACTGAACACCTCAAATCCTCCAGTCCCTGATGGAATAGCTAACACCGGTGCAGTAGTCAACCAATGTTTCAGCTCCTCAAAGCTCTTCTGGCACTCCTCAGTCCATCTGAAAGGTACATTTTTTCTCAGAAGTTTTGTCAGAGGGGCTGAGATCAGTGAAAACCCCTCAACTTCAAGAAAAAAACTGTATTGATATACCTAAGAGTGCCTTCAGGAGCAAGTATGGGCATTTCGAGTTTTTGGTGATGTCGTTTGGGTTGACTAATACCCCGGCAGCCTTCATGGCCTTGATGAATAAGGTATTTCAGCCCTACCTGGATCAGTTCGTAATTGTATTCATTGATGACATTTTGGTGTACTCGAGGAACAGACGGGAGCATAGTGAGCACTTGAGGATGCATACGTAACAATTAAAAGGTGTACAATGCATGTGCATGATATTCCCAGCCCTAAACTAAACTTTTTCTATCATAAAAATCCGTCTAAAAATTAAAAATCTAATGGCGCTGACGGTACTCAATTCGGACCTCTATAGGTCCAAAAATAAATAAAACAGTGACTAGAAAATAATAAACCGGACCCACGTCAATTTTCAGTCCAAAAATTCCTAATCTCTCAAAAAATGAAATTAAATATTCTATGAATCCGATGCCTCAAGAATCAGGTCAATCGGACGTCGGACGGAAAAATTATTCCCAAAAGAACACAAAAAATCAAATAAAATTATATATATATATATATTGCCCCTATTTCCTTCTCTTTTTCTTATTTTCAAACTGAAATTCAGACACCTATAACTCTTTGTACATAATTCAGAAAATTACAAACCAAATCTCGTTGGAAAGATCATAAAAAACTCTACAAGTTTCATGAAGACCATAAAAATCAATTTCACCCCTAAGGGTGTCAAAAATCCAATTAAACCTACTGCCTAGTCAATGGGTTCTAAAATAGTACATTATCTTGTAAATTCAATAACTTCTCATTTTCTTTGTCAAAAATTACACAATAAATATGCTCAGAAAGATCCCAATGTTATCTACAACTTTCATGAACAACCTGAAATCAAATTCATTTTTTAACTAGGCCAAACAATTCACCAAATCATATGCCCACTGAAATTTCCCAATCTGAACAGTACAATTCAAAGCAGCATATCTCCTAGCACAAATGTCAAAACAATCACTACCTTATATCACTGGAAAGAAAAGATCTCATACTTCAATTTTCATGAAGGATTCAAAATCCAATTCCATACCTAACAAGTTCAAAACTGCCAAACAACTGACTGATCAGGGCAGCAGTTAAAAACCTAATGCAGGTTCAATGTTTTGAAAACTCATAACTCCCAAATCTGATCTCCAAAAATCACATGCGATATACCATTTTCAATATAATTTCTTTCTTTACAACTCTTCAGAAGATCACTCAAACCAATTCAATTCATAGAAATTTATAAAATTGCTTCCAATCAGAATGCTCACAAATCTGACACTTAGGCTAGGTTTCACCACAATGTACAAAATCAGTCAATAGTTAACAGTGGATATCTCCCAATATACATATCTAAAAATTACAAAATCAGTGGAAATGGAAAGCTAACAATATATGCTTCAACTCTCATGAAGACCATGTTCATCAATTCCTTCTAAATTAATTTAGAAAAATCATCAAAACACTTAGGTCATTGGTTCAGTTACTGTTCATACAGACATCAACAGTAACTTTCCAAGCCAAAATTCACCCTCTTAAGGCTAAAATTAGACAACACCTATTTCACACAAAAATGTAGCAAACAAGCCAAAGTTTCAATTAGAACAAACCTCACCTCATTTTCATAACCACACAATGAGTTATGCTCAAAACAGTACAGTAGGTCAAAAACCAATTTTCAGCTTTACTACTCAAATACACTTCCTATCATGCCAATTGAACTTCTACTACCATAAGCATCCCAATTGGACACAAAATCAATCCCTAGATCATTCCTACACTCACTTAGACCTATAGTCAAAATTTTGCAGCATTAAACTCTTAATTTCTATGCAAGATTAGTCATCAAAATCAATCTAAAACCAAGCTAAAACCAATCTAAACCATGTTCATTCACTTACCCTCACACAATATACATTTATACCCAAATAACCCTACCCCTATCTTCATGAAATTAATGCATCATAAACCATATTTAATGAACAATAACTTCCATTCAATGCATCTAACTACCAAGTCATGCATTAAATTCATAATCAAAGCTTAAAACATACACTTACCCAATCAAGCTTTTCCCTCTTCAATACTCCAACTACTCTACTTTCTCTACTTTCAAAGTCTCATGGACGGTTATCATCATGAAAGAAGGTAGGGGCTTAAGCTTGCAAGTATGAGGGAAGCACTTAAGGTAGGAGAAAAGTGAGTTAATTAAAGCCAATGAAGAAATCAATAAAGAAGAAGGAGATGGGAGGGTTTCGGACGGATGAAGGAAGTAAGCAATAAAACTTCTCTTTTTCATTCATTAAATTTGAAGTTGCCAAAATGAGTGGGTTGGGAACAAGACAAAAGCATTAAAGCTCTTTAGGACACTTGGCATTTAGGACAAAAAGACAAAATAGGCTAAAGAACAAAACAAGTAATAGGATTTCTTAAGAACCCTAATAAAATTTGACCCATTCTAGTCCAATGGCTCTAATTTCAATCTCTAAATAATATACCCAATATTACAGTGCCATTTGATAGAAATTTTCGCTATCAAAAATCAACCGGTTCGCCGCTTGGTGATTTTTTCGGTATGGGAATTTTCTCCGGAAAATTCCAGAAAAAATCTAAAAAATTCTTTAAAATATAAAACACTCAATGGCGCACTCAGAATAATTTTTCAAACACAAGAACCACGTTAATCACAGTAAAAC
Source organism: Erythroxylum novogranatense (assembly GCA_029891385.1). NCBI lineage: Eukaryota > Viridiplantae > Streptophyta > Magnoliopsida > Malpighiales > Erythroxylaceae > Erythroxylum > Erythroxylum novogranatense. Next base: position 73,081,059 of record CM057225.1, read on the forward strand.
TACATTAGGCACAAAAATCGGGAATGTCATATATGCATGTACAGTTATTTCATGTGCACAAAATTCACTGTGTACCAATACTAGTATGCATGAACAATCCTAATGAAGCTCAATCACTCTCATCCTATGCCAAATTACTATTCTACCCTTCCCGTTGAGGGTGGGATGTTACACAGTCCATAACATTGCACATTGGTCCGCAGTATGTTCATTAGTACTAGCTTTATTTTGAATGTATTAGTTAGTTTGCACTAGTAGTTTTGTAATTCCTTATTGATTCGCGTTGACCTAGCCTCATCAAGTCTATAAGGATCCTTTGTTTTTCTCCTTTGTTTATTTCCTCTGCCAGTGTTCTTTCTATTACTGCTTGACACTTCATTTTTTGAATCTCTCTTTCTTGGTTTGTGATGTCAAAGGTTGATGTATCTTCTAATTTGCTCATGCTTCGAGTGATTCTTGTGTTCACGCACCTAAAATCACACAATAGAAAAGTATCAGTTCCTTAATTTAAAGGAATTCAAATCGAATAAGATGTTAATTCCATCCCCAAAAATAGTATCAAAAACTTGTTTGCTTAGTTTAAAGTATGTAATACCACAAGTATACATATTACATATTATAGTAAACAAAATATTGTTCCCAAGAGGACTGGATTAATCACCTAACAACTTGAATGCACTTTGTCTAAGGTAACAAAATATTGAATTAATTGAATTGAAATAAACTAATAAAACTAAACAATTGAATAAGTGAAGCTATGAATAAGAATGAAGTTAATCAATACTAAAATTTTAGGGGTTATTCTGTCCTTATTTTGTCTTCCATTTTATCTTGTTAATTCAAATATTCTTGATATTAGATATCCTAAGATTTTGATTACCCCTCTCGAGATATGATCAAGTAATCCTGCTTGAAATAGATAATAATTGAATTGCAACTTCTCAACTCACAAAACTACTCAATTGGATTTGAAACAATCATAAGGATAAGTAACTCATAATTAAGATCTCTCTTCAATTGTTTATCAATCTGATATTTATAGGTCTATCAAGTTACTAATTCTCATTTCACAACTTAACACATATAACTTTGATTTTATCTCTCAATTTCTTATCAAGTATAACCCTATAAATACCACAAAGCATTAATATATTGAATTCATTAAGATAAATTTATATAAAACAATTCAAGAATAAACCATATTATGGATTTAGAAATCCATAATCATATTCAATACACCACTAATCTTAATTAAAATATAAGATAATAAACTACAAGAAGAGGAAAGAAAGAAAACAGTTTTAAGTCTTGAATTGGAAATTCTAAAAAATTGGAGATGTTCTTGATGTTTACAATTTTGATCTCCTTGTTTATGATGTATAACTTGCTCTTTTGTGTTTTTTTTCCTTTTTATACTATTAAGCCTTCTACAATTCTTTTGAGGATTTCCCCCCTTGTTTTGGTTCTAAAAATAGCCCCGAATGTCAATAATACAAAACTATCATAAGCTAGAAACTTCCTTTGCATGATCGTGCATTGTAGATGCACAATTATGCATCACCATATAAACTCTCTAGCACAATCATGCATAGGATCTTAATATTATGTTTCAAGGGTTTTTTTAAGTGTTTTTTAGTGATTAAAAGCAGAAAAAATTGAAGAAACGATGAAGAAGGACTTGAAGATTAGGAACATGCATACACGATGCACGATTATACATCACCATCTAAACTCGCTAGCACGATCATGTATAGGATCTTATCAAAGGTTGTTTGAAGTGTTTGTTAGTGATTAAAAGTAGAAAAAATTGAAGAAACGATGAGGACTTGAAAATTAAAAACATGTGTGCACGATCGTGGTAAAGGGTTCCTCCTCATGCAGCTAACATGCACGATCATACATGTTCTTATTTTTTAAGTCCTTCTTCATCTTTTCTATAATTTTTCTTTTACCACTCATTAACAAACAAATCAATCAACCTTTAAAATATAATATTAAGATCAAATTCTTGCTCTAAAATAATCAAACAATTAAAATAAATAAATCACTAACAAAAACAAAATTCTAAGCCTTAAACATGTGATTATCATCTAAGAAAATACTTAAAAACACACTTAAACATCTAGGAAACATACTATAATATACACCTGTCAGTTAGACAAATATCCCTTATTTATATTGACTCCCAAGGCTCTTCTTGTAATTCTACTATAATTCTTCTTTCAAGGCAAAGAATAACCTTTGGCAAAGATGTTTTTTCAATCTTCTTCCAAAGCGAAAAAGAAATTTCATACCAGTTAGAAGAATCCTAAGTACAATACCTAACACCCTAATAAAGGATTACATATCAAATTTGTCTCACTTCTTCACTTTGATAACTCAAAATGGCTCACTCACACAAATATTTAATAATGATGCTCCAATGCTTGATAAACTTAGAAATGTGTGTATAAGAAACCCAAACAACTTTTTAATAGTAAAAGTAATGAGAAAACACTTATTTATAGTTTTTTAGGACCCGACTAGTTGTTGGAGCCAAGAATTAGTCATTACAACTACTATTTGTAAAGTACTAGTCAATTAGCATAGTATATTAGTCGACCAATGTTGTTGGCTCCCATATTTTTTTTCCCTCTAGTTAAGCATGATTTAAATGAATTTTAAGGTTCTGATGGATTTAATTTTTTTGGAGTTATTATTATGTCAATGCTAGTAAGATTATGTGACATTGGTAAATTGAATTAAAGTACTAAGGTAATAAGGATGTTCAAGGGCATTTTTGGAAGACCACTTAAGGATAAAAGATACAAGGCATATAAGGAAGGGCAAAATGGACAATTTAGAATCATTAATGACAAAATTGAAATAAAAAGTGATGGCTTGCTTTTTAAGGAAGAAGCAAAAACGAAATTGGGAAAAAGAAACAAAGAGAAGAGTGAAAGAAGAGAGTTCGGTGGAGAAGAGAGGAAAGAAAGAAGAAAAAACTAGGTTTTGATTTTTCTTGGTCTTAAAGAGTGATTTTGAAGTTGCTCAAGAAGGAAAAAGGAAGAGGAAGATTAGAGTCTTCTTTTGATCTAAAAAACTCTTCATTTGGTGAAGATTCAAGGTAAGTTGGATTTTAATCTTTGAATTTTTGAAAGGGTTTTGATTCATATAGCTTAAGAAACATATAGGTTTAAGGATTCTAAGATCAATTTTAGTGAATATGTCTTGTGGGTTCTCCAATTTGAATCCCTATTGATATGAGAATTTTGTCTTTGATAAAGGAAATTAAAGAGGGCAAGAGGAGCACGAGTAAGGGCATTTTTTAGCAAAGTTTCAAGCAAGGAAATCAAGGTGGGTATATGTTTATAATAGAATTAATAAGCCAATAAATGTTTTCTTTGAATCAAGGAAATTTAATGTTTTTAAATTGCATCATAAATGTTGCATATGGTGCTGCCTGAATGAATTGAGAATTTGTTATGTGTTTGGTATGTGAATTGGGTTGATGATTTGTGAAAAGGCTTTCAAAAATGATTCTTTTGAAAAGACAAATGTTTATGAAATCATGTTTTCGGAAATAGTTTTCGAAATATCTCATGTTCATGAAAAACAATTTTTCAAGAATGTGCCATTTGGGCAAAAGGGTTTCCCATTCATGAATTACATGTTATATGGGTTTGGTGTAATCCATTCAAGAATTTCATGTGCACATTGACCAAGTTAAAGGTTTCTCCCGCCTGCCCGCTAATGACATAGAACTCCTTCATGGACTCCCTCAAGTTTATGCTTACGCAAAACCACTATGTGGGATTACGATAGTGCCTTATGTTTATGACGACACAGGACCATTATGTGGAAATGTGTAGTTCGTCATGTTTATGGATTTACCCAAACCATTTTGATTTGCTTATGTGCTTATGTGATGTTTACAAGTTTGGTGCATTCATGATTTAAAATTTGTGAATTTTGGTTATGAAATTGAGAATGATGCTTTGATGAATTTAATAAAAACTTAGTATTGGCAAATGAACATTTCAAAAGTTTTCCTTATTTTTCTGTTATAAACTGTTACCCACAAGCTTGAAGCTCACCTCCCCTTTCATTCCCATCTCCAGGTGATAAGAAAGAGATCGGGTGAAAGAGAGTCAAGGCATTTGTTCGATTACACATATTTTGTATTTTAAATTAGATTGATGTAAAAACAAGACTTTGGACGTATGTCAAGAATTATGGGGTTTTGTATCTTTTGTATTTCGGATTTTTGATATTGTTGATGTAATTTGGCTTAGAATGTCATTAAAGCTTTGTAAACTTTTATTCTATGATGTTAATGAAATATGGATTTTTGAATGGATGATTGTTAAGTTGAAATGTGAATTTGCATATGGATGAGGTGGAGTTGAAATATGAATTAGTTAAGGATGAGCTTAAGCTGGAATTCGGTATATTTGGGAAAGTTATCAATTTAAAAAGATAAATTTTGAATATGAATAGTTTCTACATATCAGTGTGATGCTATGGATACAAAAATAGGAATGAATGATGAAATGTAGTGGGATGGTTAAGAATGATGTTGTAGGAGAGGAAGTGAAATTAAGACAATTTTTCAAGTCTTTCATAAGGGTGAAAATTGTGTATTGACTTCAAGGAAAAAACTGTATTGATATAGGAAGAATTACACAAATTTGTCTTCATAAAAGTTGTAGCTTATCATTTTATCTTTCCAACGGTATAAAGTATGAAATTTGTGGACAATGGAGTTGGAAGATATGATCATTAGAAGTTTGGATGTTGTTTTAAGATGAAACTTTCGGGACAGCCACTTTGATTGAAATTTTGATCATTTTAGAGACATAAATTTTTTTTAATTTCTTCATAAAAGTTGTATATATTTCTTTTAACTTTCCATTGATATAAAGTTTGTAAATTTTGGAGTTCTAGATAAAAAGTTATGGAAGTTTGAAGTTGAGACATCGGTGAAGAAAAAGGATCACAGATCCACCCAAATGTCATGGTCGTGCATGTGCACGATTGTGACTTCACAGGACCACCAGAATGTCGCGATCGTGCATGCATATGATCGCGACTCTGTTGGACCACTCGATTGTCGCGATCATGCATGTGCAAGATCGCGACTTCCCTATTTGTTCAAGGAAGGCTATTTTCTGAACATAATTTGATCTTTTTGTTATAACTTCTTCTCTAGACCTCTGAATGACCTGATTTTTGAAGCATTAGATTCATAACACATTCCTATATCTCTAAATAAGAATTCATAGCTTTTGGTATTAATTAGAGAAAGATTGATCGAATCAAAGTAAGGGTATCAATTGGAAGAGCATGAATTAGATATTTTTACTAAATATGCTTCAGTATTTTAGTAATATCTTAATCAGTAGAGCTCCAAATGTGATGATTCATGTCTCTAATTAAACTAGAGACATTGAGATATAAATTATCTGAAGGATTCAAATTTTAATTCAGACTCTAAGACTTTCATTTTCTGGGAGGAAGTTGAGTATAGTGTACAGTTTCAGTTTAGTAACAGCCCGGAAATGTTTGGGCTATAAATTTTAGATTTTTAAACCAAAGTGAACAATTTTGGTGTCATTAGAAACTTAAGACAATGGGGAATAAATGTTCTGAAGAAGACAAATTGAAATTCCAATTTGAGGTTTCCCAAAAAAATTTCAGAAATAGGAGAAATGAGTTCGTTTTTTACAATTGACTAGTATGGGCACGCCACCCATATAGGTTATTGGTTAATGAGGGTTCATTGAAACAACCCTACAAGATAATACACACGCTCAAGTCTTATGATTTTCAGAGCAAGAGTTGGGCTTCAGAATTGAGGCCCAACAGTTATGGTATCAAAGCCCAGAATTAGGATCTTAAATGGGCATTTTGGAAATATGTATTAGGTTACATGCATTTTCTTTGACCAGTCTCAACATGCAGCAGTGACTGATCCCTAGTCTGAATCGCATGCATATAAGTTACATGCAAGAGAAATTATTAAGAGTTTGAGCTGATAGAATTAGTGAGAAAAATGATACTCTTTCATGATATAAGAAAATGAAAGTTGTGGATAATTAAAATTGAGAAATAGTACATGGGTAAATATGATAGAAGATGATTCAACATATTTGTAATAGGGGATGCATTACTGAATATGACATCAATATTGTACTGTGAAGGTATACCCTTGAATATGATATGGATGTGAATATATTATCATGGATTGTTGGAGGAAATTAGGGAGACAAGTAGAAACGATGAGATTAAAGTGTACAAGTTAAATGTATTGAAAACAGAAAATGTTATGATCTTAAGAAGATGAAATTGGAACCGAAGTGGTTGTTTGATTACTGTGACAAGAGTTGCGATCCACCATAAGAATATGTTAGTGGAATTGAGATCAGAATTTCATGATGATTCTACAGCTATAATTTTGAATCAATGGAGAATATATGTATGTAAGATGTAATGAAGGATAATTGGAAGATGAGATGAATGATAGCAATATATGTACAAGTTCAAAAGGTTAAGTTGAACTCTTATTATGAGTACATATCTGATAATGGAATCACTATGACAAGTGAGAATATTGAGCACATATGTATTATATGTGTGGAGATGATATAGGAAGCAATCTATGACTTAGAGGATATTTGTTAGTTAGAGTTCCTATAGTTTAAAGTCTAAGAGGATCTAGAGAAACACATGAAAGTGCTTATAATGATCAATTGGGGATAGTTTGAAATTGTTAATGACGTTATAATGGGTAATGAATTCGAAGATAAAGAGAAGAATATTGTCTAGGATCAATGGAGATCAAAGTATCCATCATGTAAGGTATAAATTTGTGAACTGTTGAAGATAAATATGTGGACAAAAGGGGATGACTTTGATGATACACACCTAAGCATATGCGACAATAATTATGTTTACTACTTCATTGAGTTTTGGTAATTAGAATGTTATGGCCATGTAAGAATGATAGAAATGGGTCTTCTCGAGGTATTAACGATGGATGATAATGCGATGATGGTAACAGTTGATTGATAAACATTACATGAACAGTATAGAGGATAGTAGTAAGAAATCTTCTTTCGAAGAAAAATTTTATGGAATTAGGTTAAGCAGATCAGATAGTTTATATTAAGAATGATTAATGAAAGGATAAATTAGAAAGGATATTGGAGTCCTAATCCTGATGGAGACTCAAGCAAAAGAGGTAGAATATATTACTGAGAATGTATGTATTTTTGTTTAATGTAAAGTATCCAACTATATGAGTTGATTTCTAAATTTGAGGTGACATTAAGTATAAGAGACACAAATAAGATCTGATGAATGTGTTACCAACACAGGAAATTAAGATTGAAAATAAATTCAAATGTGTGAAAAAAATTAGTATGAATGAGCATATATTAGAATAATTCAGTGTGAAATCAGATGAAATCAAATGAATTAAGAAAAGTATTTGAGGAAAGAAGCTGATTGGGAAATTGAAAATAATGTGGGAAATGAGGAATTAGTTATTTTGAGGAATTATGAGAACTAATCATGGGCATATAGAGCTTTGGAAACATTTGTTCAAGTTAACAAATGCCCCGACAATATTATGGTATTGAAGATTAAAGTGATCTGAGCAAAATGGATCAATTCGTGATCATGATCATAGAAGATATTTGCAGTATATTTGACAAGTGAAGAGAATGTTTTTGAACATTGAAATTAACCTTACATATCGAGGATGTAAAAACAATTTTGAGGAATTATAATATTGATATTAATTATATCGTCTGGATTTGGAGATTTTATAGTATACAATGATGTTGTATGAGAGATTTGGATAAAATCCAATGCAGCATAATAAAGTGATTTCATATGTATAAAGACAACGAAAATCCTATGGGTTGATTATTCAATACATGATTTAGAACAGCTATAGTGATTGTTTTGAAAGTGTGGGGATAGTATATGTTTAAGAACATCTTGGATATATATAAATATATAGATCATTAAAGTTGAGGTAATTATTGAGTTGAGAGCATTGAACACAACATTGAGACAATGGATAGAAGTATTGAAAGATTTTGACAATACAAATGAGTATTTTCTAGTAATGTTAGTGTGGTATCTGATACATTAAGCAGAAATCCCAATAGCAATGAAGCATGAATTTAGATATTGAGGTTATCAGATCTGGTGCAAAAAGAAGCATAGAATGTGGAGTTGAATTTTGTTCAAATCAAGTACAATTTGCTATGGAATTAAAGATTAGTTTCACATGAAAGGATTTACTAAGCCCGAATTGAGGATCTAGAAATTGTGAATCTTACAAAGAGGTTGAAAGTGAATACGAATTTTGAGTTCGAATAGGAAAAATGATACTTTGTGGTGGAAATAAGAAGTATGTGTATCGATAAAGATGTTTGAGCAAAGAGATTGTTAGATAAGCAAAAATAACAACCCATGATATACATTCTAGTAGGAATACATTGGAACATCATTTAACGACTAAGAATGTAGAATCAAGTGACTAAATGTTCGAATTGCCAACGGTCTTAACTGTTAGAGATATGTTTAAGGCTTGTAGTTTGGAGTCCATAGGTACCCAAGATCAATGTATCGATCCATTTGACTTTAAGCATCACAATCATTATCATGGTGATTTCATTGGAATACTATATGAAGAGTTAGATGAAAAAAAGAGTCGTCTGCTTCTTTATTTGGATGAATAGGGTCAAAGATGGTCGAAAACTAGAATTGATTGGAGATGTTACTAATAAGTGAAATTGATTTGTATTAGGAATTAAGTGATGCAAGAAAAAAGAATGAATTAAGTGGATCCACACCAAAGGTATGGGATATAATGAGATAGACATAAGAGTAAAGCGTACTGATACTATAAAGATGCGAACTATGAGACGAAGGATGAAATGTTTATGAGAGTATCACCTTCCCAAGGTGCTTAGATTGAATGCAAGATATGCTCAGGTTAGGGTAAATAAGCAACTAAGCTTGGGTTGTATTGGCCCATATAAAGTTATTAAGAATCGGACCATTGACTTATGAGTTAGTATTACTAACAAAGGTGCTTCATGTTCATAATGTGTTATATGCAAGTATGCTAAGAAATATTGATATGATTTGATATTAGTGTTAGTCCAGAAAGTGGAAAAATTGTGAGTAATCTGAAATATATTGAGGAAATAGTTGAGATAATGTGATATCTGAATAAATCATGGAAGGATTGATTGGATCCGTTAACTAGAGCCACTTGAAAGAAATTATTCGAGTGAAAAAATCACATAGAAGACTGAGAAAAACATAAGACAACATTACCTTCATTTGTTTGATCAGTCAGGTAAGAATTTCAAGGATGAAATTCTTTTAAGAGGGGGAGAAATGTTGGTCCTCATATTTTTTTTCCCTCTAGTTAAACATGATTGAAATGAATTTTGAGGTTTTGATGGATTTAATTTTTTTGGAGTTATTATTATGTCAATGTTAGTAAGATTATGTGGCATTGGTAAATTGAATTAAAGTACTAAGGTAATAAGGATGTTCAAGGGTATTTTTGGAAGACCACTTAATGATAAAAGATACAAGACATATAGGGAAGGGCAAAATGGACAATTTAGAATCATTAATGGCAAAATTGAAATAAGAAGTAATGGCTTGCTTTTTAAGGAAGAAGCAAAAACGAAATTGGGAAAAAGAAACAAAGAGAAGAGAGACAAAAGAGAGCTCGGTGGAGAAGAGAGGAGAGAAAGAAGAAAAAGCTAGGTTTTGATTTTTCGGTCTTAAAGAGTGATTTTGAAATTGCTCAAAAAGGGAAAAAGGAAGAGGAAGATTAGAGACTTCTTTAGATCTAAGAAACTCTTCATTTGGTGAAGATTCAAGGTAAGTTGGATTTTAATCTTTGGATTTTTGAAAGGGTTTTGATTCATATAGCTTAAGAAACTTATGGGTTAAAGGATTCTAGGATCAATTTTAGTGAATATGTCTTATGAGTTCTCCAATTTGAATCCCTATTGATATGAGAATTTTGTCTTTAATAAAGGATCAAAATGATTCTTTTGAAAAGATAAATGTTTATTAAATCATGTTTTCATAAATATTTTTCAAAATATTTCACGTTCATGAAAAACAAGTTTTCAAGAATGTACCATTTGGGCAAAAGGGTTTTCCATTCATGAATTACATGTTATGTGGGTTTAATGTAATCCATTCAAGAATGTCACGTGCACGTTGACCAAGTTAAAGGCTTCTCCCGCCTACCCGTTAGTGGCATGAAACTCCTTCATGGACTCCCTCAAATTTACGCCTACGCAAAACCACTATGTGGGATTGCGATAGTGCCTCATGTTTACGACTACACAGGACCATTATGTGGAAATGTGTAGTTCGTCATGTTTATGGATTTACCCAAACCATTTTGATGTGTTTATGTGATAAGAAAGAGAAAGGGTGAAAGAGAGTCAAGGCATTCGTTCGATTACGCATATTTTGTATTTTTAAGTTAGATTGATGTAAAAACAAGACTTTGGATGTATGTCAAGAATTATGAGGTTTTGTATCTTTTGTATTTCGGATTTTTGATATTGTTGATGTAATGTGGCTTAGAATGCTATTAAAGTTTTGTAAATTTTTATTCTATAATGTTAATGAAATATGGATTTGTGAATGGATGATTGTTAAGTTGAAATGTGAATTTGCATATGGATGAGGTGAAATTGAAATATGAATTAATTAAGGATGAGCTTAAGTTGGGATTCGGTATATTTGGAAAAATTATCAATTTAAGATGATAAATTTTGAATATGAATGGTTGCTGCATATCAGTGTGATGCTATGGATACAAAAATAGGAACGAATGATGAAATGTAGTGGGATGGTTAAGAATGATGTTGCAGGAGAGGAAGTGAAATTGAGACAATTTTTTAAGTCTTTCATAAGGGTAAAAATTGTGTACTGACTTCAAGGGAAAAATTGTATTGGTATAGGAAGAATTAGACAAAGTTGTCTTCATAAAAGTTGTATCTTATCATTTTAGCTTTCCAACGGTATAAAGTATAAAATTTTTGGACAATGGAGTTGGAAGATATGATCATTAGAAATTTGGATGTTGTTTTGGGATAAAACTTTCGGGATAGCCACTTTGATTTAAATTTTGACCATTTTAGAGACATAAATTGTTTTTAAGTTCTTCACAGAAGTTGTATATTTTTCTTTTATCTTTCTATTGATATAAAGTTTGTAAATTTTGAAGTTCTGGATAAAAAGTTATGAAATTTTGAAGTTGAGATGTCAGTGTAGAAAAATGGTCGCAGGTCCATCCGAATGTCACAATCGCAACTTCGCAAGAACACCAAAATGTCACGATCATGCGGGATCACCCGATTGTCGCGGTCGTGCATGTACACTATCGTGACTTACTTATTTGTTCAAGGAAGGCTATTTTTTGAACATACTTTGATCTTTTTGTTATAACTTCTTCTCTAGACGTCCAAATGACCTAATTTTTAAAGCATTGGATTCATAACATATTCCTTTATCTCTCCATAAAAATTTATAGCTTTTAGTGTTAATTATATAAAGATTGATTGAATCAAAGTAAGGGTATCAGTTGGAAGAGCATGAATTGAATATTTTTACTAAATATGCTTCACTATTTTTACTAAATAGGGTACAGTTTCAGTTTAGTAACAGCCCGGAAATGTTTGCACTATAACTTTTAGATTTTTGAACCAAAGTGAACAATTTTGGTGTCATTAGAAACTTAATACAATGGGGAATAAATTTTTTGAATAAGCCAAATTGAAATTCCAATTTGAGGTTTCCCAAAATTTTTTCGAAAATAGGAGAAATGAGTTCGTTTTTGACAATTGACTGGTGTGAGCACGCCACCCATATGGGTTATTGGTTAATGAGGGTGCATTGAAACAACCCTACAAGGTAATACACACACTCAAGTCTTATGATTTTTAGAGCAAGAGTTGGGCTTCAAAATCGGGGCCTAACAAATGTACATTGAATGCTCATTTTCACTAGTTGTTGAGAGACTAGTCGAATAATAGGCATATTGGTCAACGAATACATTACTCAATATTACAATAATCTCTCAATACATTAAATTTAATGCCTTTAACCTACATTGATCAACCATTAACTTATATATGTTGACCAATCGCCCTAAAAATGTGATTTTAACAAAATTCAAATGCTTAAAACTAATTTGTTTAATGTAATTATTATTTATACACTTCCTAAAATTTTTCCTAAAGAGTGTTTGAAAGATTGTCAGGTTTTTTTACTAAAACCAAAAGCCAAAAGCTTCAATGCCTCTTAATAAATGTAAAGACTCATGTAATGAAGTGAACTGAAATGTTTATGTATAGGGAGCCTTTTAAAACATCAAAATAACACAGCGAGATTACAAATAATAATAAAAAATGAAAAACGAACTTAATAAACCTTGAATTTCTGTTTTCCTTGATTTGATCTTTATTTTGTTAGTTGTAAACTTCAACTTCTATTTATCAACTTCATAAACTATCTTCTTAAGGCCTTAATGAGCCTTGATCTTCTTATGTTCTTGGTTTGATCTTTATTTCTTTAGTTGTAAACTTCAAATTCTCTTTATCAACTTCATAAACTATCTTTTTGATTTTATGGCCTCATTTTGTTCGTATATTACTTTTCATCAAAATAATACATTCATTAGTAGTAATTATGTTTTTTTATCATCAAAGAATCAATTGGAACACCCTTGGCTCAACATTGATTATTGAACTTATTTACGTTAAGAGTGATTAAGATTGATTTGCTTGAGGATAAGCAAAAGCTTAAATGCAAGGACTCTTGATGTCAATAAAAATTTACATGTATTTCAAAGTATTTTACTAGGTTTTTATGCTTAAATTACCTTTATTGACTCACTTTATATTATGTTTTTTGTTAATTGCGAAAATGTTTCCTTAGGATGAAAGCTATTAAGAATTGGAGAAGATTTCAAGTAAAAAACATAAAGGAAATAATTTCTAGTTGAACATAGTCTAGCATACGACCATTTATCCCTCATGGACAATATGTAGGTAAGGATACAACCTAGAATACACCTAGAAGGGGACTGAGCCAGTGAAAATTTCTAAAGAGCAACATAGATTAAGGTAAGCTCATGTATATAGCCTTAGACACAAACACCTATTTTTACTTATGCATAAAAATATATTTAAAGTGTGGAAACCCTAATTTGAGGAGACTCTTTTGGAATTTATCATTCTTTTCCATTCCAAAACTTAGGGTTAACCATTGGGAGGTTGACCAACCCTTTTAAGGTCAATTGTAAAGTTATTGTTAATAGATAAATAGGATTAGATATCATCATAATGGACCAACCTACCCAAAAATACAAAGGTTTTCATATATAATAATACAAAGGTTTTCATATATAATTACTTTTATCATAATTTATTTTATTTTATCAATTGTTTTGATAATGTAAACATGATTCATGGCTAAGTATTTTATGTTTTGATATTAATTAGGACATATCCTAGTTAATGATAGCTCAATTGGTGGTTGTTAGGTATGACATGAACTATATGAAGATACTTGAGTTATCAACATAAGATTTATAAGTCTAACCTAATCGGAAGCATATTCTATTGTTCTTAATTAGTATTGATTTGAGAAATCATTGACTAAAGTGAAATGATAGTTTTCAAATGTCAATAAAAGAATCAATTCTTAATGTTGAAAAATTAATATGAGTAGGCTCTAATATAGTAGACATTAATTTCATGCTCTATTTATAATCAAAATATCATATGGTGAAAGAAATAAATTATTGAAAAATCATGCACTTTAATATTCCTAATATTAAGGTTATAACGATTTTTAAATTTCAATCTTAATCAATAGATATGAATTTAATTATATAATTAAAGATAATTTAGAGGGTTTAATTTATCTAATTTTAATACAACTCGGGGTTATAATTGATATTCATTATCAATATATTTAGGAACTTAATGAATTACATAAGGATCAATTGAAGAGACAAATGGTAATTTAATCATGTTTGACTTAATTGTAAAGTTTGAGAAGTTTTACAATCATATACAAATTATTTCACAAATAAAAATCAATATTAGATTTTAGATCCTTTTTTTTTGTAAATTGAGTTTAGATCTGATCTAGACCTAATTTTGATTTAATTAGAAGTAACCATAATTCTAATTAAAGTTTAATTAAAATTATATTTTAATTAAATGACTAAAGGGTATGAATCCTAAATAGGTGTATACTCTACGAGAGTTAGCACTTCTACCTCTCTCTACATTGGTAATATTCTCTCATCCTGCTTGTATAGGTAATATTAAAAGTTAGATACTTGTGTCATTATGATGGTCTTCTTATATAATTTATAAGTTTGAGGGGAATTGTTTAATAGGAAGCTAAGCTCCGTATAGTTTATGATTCACATTTTGTTTGTTTATAAATTAATTATTTTATAGAATTAAAGTCATGAAATTTTTTATCTCTTCCATTGTACTTGGGATGAAATATAATCTATATTTTCCAACACCGATGACATTCAAACTGCACTAGCTGAGGCGGCGGAGTTGTTTGTGTTTGAAGACAGTCAACTTGGGCATAGTCAGCTAAGGCAAGTTTGCAACATGGCGAATTGAAATGAAGGCCAGAGTGAAACAAAACATGCCAAGGTTGATTACGGACATGGAACAGGATGGTATATATAATATGGTTTTTGTTATGAAGAAATATTAGGTCTTAATAGGTCAGCGATAAACAAAATGGCTTAGAAGATATGGATTCGGCGATATGTGCATGTATGAGTACGCATGCATATATTGGGGTCAATGTATGAGACTGGCTTTGTGTCATTCAAATATTATGAAAGAAAAAAAGGAGAAAGCCGCTTTAAAAGTGATTCACTGACCATCTTTTTTCAATAAATAAAGGCCTTATAACCCATTTAGAATTGTCACTAATAATAGTTATAAAAATTCCAATTTCCTATCTTTTTCTTGTTAAAGCAAGTCATTTTGCTTCGCTAGAGATAAATACATGTGATTACTACTTGTTTTAAGGGGACATGTAAGTTTTAATTATTTTCTCAAGTTATAACTTTTAATAATTGATCAATTTTATTTTGTAACATACGAATCTATCCGCAGTACTGAATCCACTGCCAATTCACTTTCATATCTCAACTTATCCCGTCCGAACATTGACCATAAATGAGAGTCAATATAACTAAGAAAGAGGAGCCCATACCACCCTGGCACTACATAGGCAATATTGTTTGAAACCATAAAAGAGACAAATCCCCAAACCCCCCTTTTGGTAGACATGAGAAGTGAAAGCACATTCAACGAAAGAATCAACATCAACCTAAGTTATCCACAATTAATGCAACCTGATGTTTGGAATTTACAAAATCAAGAGGCCAAGACTCTGGCAGAGATTGTACAAGGACAATGTAGAGTAAACAATCTGAGGAGCAAATTAGTTGCACTCGCACAAGATATTTAATAGGTTGATTATGGAATCAAGTGCTAACACCCTGCTTTGCCTTGAGGATAAGCTCTTCAGTTGTGGTGCCAATGATCTCATTAGCACGTTTAAGACCGACAGAATAGTACCTTCCAAGAGTATCCTGTATCCAAAGATAGATGTATATGCAAGTAAAGAAGAATTTTATAACATCTCCTACTACAATGTAAAACTTAGAGATTGGACTTGGTAACTACCGACTTTGGCAAGTTTCTGCTATAATATTACCTCAAAATCATTCAATTGATTTCTATTGCAATTCTGGTATTACCCA
Organism: Erythroxylum novogranatense; assembly: GCA_029891385.1. Taxonomy (NCBI): domain Eukaryota; kingdom Viridiplantae; phylum Streptophyta; class Magnoliopsida; order Malpighiales; family Erythroxylaceae; genus Erythroxylum; species Erythroxylum novogranatense. Next base: position 73,096,915 of record CM057225.1, read on the forward strand.
GTAGTTGCATCATAAACAAATATACCAAATTTGGTTGAAGAATTAAACAAATTCTCACCCGAGAAACAATTCCCAACTTCTCTAACTTGTGAACTGCATCATCCACGTCAAAATTACAGCTCTCATTGAACTCTTCTTTAATTAGCTCCTCACAACGCAAATCCAAATCCTACTTAAAAATTTTAGAAACTTAAAAACATAAGTGATCTGCAATTCACCGAGAATTGAGAATTTAAGCAATAAAAAAGAGACACTGCATAGACATATTGAGATATAATTGTGCACATATTTAGGGAGATATTGAAGAATGCCTGCTTAGTAGCTTTGCCCTGCTCCATCAATATAAAGAAAGAAATAATGACCTCCTTGACCTGCAAGAGATTAGGAAACATGAGCAATTTGGTGGGTTATCAATTAACATAAGATATTCCCATAATTATTTAGGATGTTAACTTGTTACATGCTTGAGTATGGATACGATGGCTACAGTTCAATACGTATGTATCTAGGACCCTTTAGAAGAGCATATTTCTTTCATTTTCATATCATGCAAAATAGAAGAATTTCAATATCCATATAACCGATATGTAAAAATCAGAAGTCATCAAGCAGCGTTTGAGACAATTATGTTAATTCTTGAAACTGAATAACTATACAACAATCATACTTCAAGCGAAACGTGCACAAGGAATAGAACATGACAATAGATGAGATGTCTACTTAACAGCTGATTCAGAACTTTGATAAGTCAAGTAGTGACAGAATGATCTGGAAAGCCACTATATCCCTAATGCAATATGCAGTTCATCCGAAAGAGGCAAGTACGACTTGCAACATGATTGTCTGGTTAAAGGAAACAACACACTTAAGACTAAATTTATGTCAAAGACACACACAGAGAGGGGAAATAGAGGGATGACAAGAAGTAGAAGGATAGAGACTAACCTCCTGTTGAATGACATCGTCACATAGGTGAAGAAGAGTACCTCTTCCACTATCTAGTTGTTTATCATACATGGACTGTGTAATTAAATTCTGATATGCAGCCAAGTTTGCCTGAAAGCTGCAAGTAGTCACAGAATTAATACCAACATAGATGTCAGAAGAAAGGACCAAGAGAAAAATATTGTAGATCAAGGAAGATTTGAATAGATCATCAACAGAGAAAGATGGGCATTAAGTATACATGAACAATATATAGGATGCATTAATAAAAGAGTAAAGAAACAATATACTATTGCAAAGTACGTATGGTACGAGAGAATCGATGTTAGCAGTACTTTAAAAAATAGCAAAAGAGGGAATAGGCTTTAATCTCAACCAGGCCAATTTTCTTTTTCATATGACCCAAAAAAACAATACAGAGCAAGCACATTGTGAGAAAATGAAACTAGTTTGTGCTGTGAACACCAAAGAAACAGAGACACAAAAGCAGAACATAACTTACGTGAAATATGTCTTAGCACAGTAACCAATTACAGTAGAAACAACAGCAAAAATGACCCAGAGATCAGCTTTAGGCATTTCAAGTGAACTAACGACAGCAACCTGTTTAAAAATGCATGTTATGTCTTTCCAAAGAATGAGTGAATTGCAAACAACAGTTAACTGAAATAACTTATTTTTAAAGCTCACCAACCCAACAATGGCAGAACCAAGGAATTTGACCCAGTCCATTGGAGTCAACCCAGGATTTTTCTTTTCAGGCTGGCAAAATTTGTAACAGACTATAAGTCAGTAATTTAACTTGATGCAAAATAGAATAGGTCACCCAAAATCTTACAAGAACTATCTCCAAATCAGCCATTGGAATGTTTTTGAAATGCTTTACATATATCCCTCGTTCATCTTTTGCGTTGGTCCTTGCTCGTCTGGAAATTCATCATTCATTAACACGCATCGAATAACTTCCCATATTAGAAAAGTTAGATAAGAAATTTTCAATCATGCTACCCTCCTTGCCACAAGGCAATGAGATAAAGAATCTGTTAAATCAAAAGAGTATTATTAATGCAAGGGCATTGTTTAACATACAAATAGGAACACATATCATCAGCTTCCTAATCTAAAAGATTCCTTCATAACAACTATCCATGCTTGGAAAGAGCGGGATTTACTATATCATGTCCAACTCATTACAAGCATTCCATCAAAATATACAATAGTGCAAGACATACTGACAAGAATCTCGTCCAAAGAAAATAAAAGAATGACTAATGAAATAAAGCAGTACCTGTAAACAACTATTATCCTATCAAATGTGGGCTCCTGGATTGGAGTCTTGCTCAGTAAATTCTTCACACTGGGAGAAGGTAGAGAATGAACATGAGGATCGATAAGCAGCAATAATCACAAGGAATGAACCATCATGTGCAACTTTAATTAAAATATTACCAAGAAAAAAAAGACATCCAGGAAAAGATTTTGAAGCAGTTGAATTTCACAAATTACATCAAGTTTCAAGATGTAAATTTTTTAATCTGAACATCTTCAATTGGAATATTCTTTTAGATTAAACCACTCTATTTATTCATATGCATTCGTTTAAGTAACTAAATAGCTTCATAATCTGGCATAAAAGATCAAACCAGAGGCTGAATTACCATGATTCCTTAAATCTAAACATGTATATTGCACAAAGGGAACAGGAATCATTCCTCAAACAATCAAGAATAAATTTAGAGAAATCTGACAAAACTTTCTTAGGAGTCAAATTTTGATATGTACGAAAATTTTCGTTCAAATGCTATATTTAACCTTAGTTCCATGTTCTCCAAACGAATTCTTTCAACAGATAAATCATCCCGATCTGTTTCAGACAGAATTTCATCATTTTTCTTTGGATGTTTCTTGTGTCTTCTACTTGACGTTCTGGACAAAAGCTTTTCTATCCTGCAACAATTATGACCAAGAAAAGAAGTAAATGGTAATGATAGCAAATGCAGGATCAGTAGAGAAACTACAAAGTGAGAGAAAATATTAAGATCAAAAATCATTTATGTGCCATGACATCTTTAAATCTTGTACTATACACTAAGCCAATCTATTTCAAAAGGAAATGCACTAAACGTCAAAAGTCATTTGTGCCATGACATCTTTAAATCTTGTATAAGCCAATCTATTTCAGCAGGAAATGCACTTAAGGTCAAAAATCATTTATGGGTCATCAAATCTTTAAATTTTGTAATATTCTAAGCCAATCTATTTCAGCAGGAAATGCATGTAAGGTCAAAAATCATTTATGCGCCATGACATCTTCAAATCTAGTAATATACCAAGCCAATCTATTTCTGAAGGAAATGCATTTTTTGAAAGCATCAACATGATGCAGAAGCTGAATAAAGTTAAATAACATGTTAGAAAACGGTGATGCAGTTCACCATCCAAATCACTATGAAACCTGAATTCCTTAATGACTATGATAACAATTGCAGCATCGATGTCTTCCTACCGAGTCAATCTTAGAATATATGCCCAAAAGCGTGCAATAAGCATGTCCACTTTCTCCAACACAAAGTAATCAGTTGTACGATCAATTCCAATCCCACGTCGGAAGATTATATACTAAAATTTAACAAACAAAAACAATATCAGTTACCGTGCAACAAAACCCTGTTAATAGGACAAAGTATAAATAACAAGAAGAACAGAGGGTTGATGAAGAATGAAAAAATAGTAATAGCAATAGTAGCAGTAGTAGCAATAATAGCAAAGAAAGATTAAACTTGCATGCACATGTATTTAAAGATCAATTTGCCTCAATAAATATAGGAAAGGTTGATCTGGACTTCCCTTTGAGCACATAAATTAAATAAAAGTCACACAACTGAAGAGATTGATCTGCACTTCCCTTAAAGAATGCACATTCATATTACAGAGATGTCCATAACATGGAATTTCTTGATTCATAGTCAACTGATAGAAATAAGTTATTCAAGGACAGTTATTTTATCCAGTCATTAACTAGTCAAATTTATTCCAAGCGTCCACTAAAGCAAATCACTAAAGCCGCTTATGAAATAACCAAAAAATTTGAAATTTTGAAACTCGATAGAAAAAATAGGAGATGACAATTTATGTATTTCAACCAAATGCATCCTTTCCTTTCAGCATTGCTCTATATCAAAATCCCAAGTTTATAACCCTCAATTTTTGTGTCAAACTACAAGAACTTCCGAAAGGATTTCTCTTATAGTTTCAGAAAATTAATCATAGATGAAAAGAGGCTTACTCATCAGGTAAAGAGGTATTCCCCTGAAGTGACATTTAGCAAGGCTATCAAACATAAAGGATTCCTGGACACGCTTTTTCATCATAAAAGGGAAAGGATAAGTTGGAATAGGTTGGGGAACACAGCTTGGACATTTAGGACTAATATCATGCCAGTATGTTCTCAAAAAATACATAACCAAGAAGGTTAATTCTAAATAAAAATTCTTTCTGGCCATGTATAATAGAGTTTGCAAATGCTCCAACCACTTCTAAAGCTGCCCCTGTGCATATTGGCTATACTACAACTTTTGATCCATACTTGGGACCAAGTGTATCTGGTGTAGATGAGGTTCCAAGAGAAAAGTAACTAATACCTACAAAATTAGATAATTAAGCACAATAAGGTGAAGACATGGACAAGCAATCCCTCAACAGCATTGCTATTGACTCTAGACAACCTAACTCTTCATTCCATCTAAGTCCCATCTTCTGTGCTATAAGTTATCAAGTACCATTATAACCACGAAATTGTCCACCTTTCAAAAAGTATTGATGAAAAAAAAAAAAACACAAAAAGTTACATGTCTTTGAGGAATGAAGGCTCTAATGCTGGAGAGCACATCAATAGGCCAAACTTTGGGTGAAGATACTGTCACTGACAGAGCACTGATGTATCTTTGTCAAAACTGTCTTTGATATTGAAACTTATGAGGATTGAGATAGAGACTAAAAGCATAGTTCAAGCTTCCATCTGTATTACATAACTGTAAGGGGTCTCAATATATTATTTCATATAAAATGGGAAGCAAAGATAACAACCAAGATTAACTGCCAACCATTGGTGCAAATGCAATATTAATCACAGAAGGGCAAAACGTTACATAACTACTATACCAAGGACCATACCAAGCAACTGTAATAAGCAGATAACCTAGAGAACCAGCATATATGAAACACCATTAATGTGTGGGAAATGGTTAATGATTTCACATGCTGACAGATTTTATAGGTATACATCATAGTAATGCCACAAAATCTTCCGTAGAAATCATCAAAGAGGGTAAATGGATATTATAGCAATTGTATCTCTTCATATTCCATCTCTTCTTCCAGAAGCAAAAAAAGGAAACACTTCAACATTAAGATATAAACTGGTTGATTCCCAGAAAGTTTGCAACTGGCTGGAGTTTGATGCAATACCTTATCAGCAAAGTCTGGAAGGTTTTCATGAGGATGCTCAGCAAAATACCTCTTCAGAAGTCCCTTGTCCAGCTACACCAAAGAAGTAATTCATATATAAATAGAAGAAAACAGAAATTAAAAGTCACAATGAATGATGATATTTTGTTAGGTCGTTGGTATACTAATTCCCCATCCTCAAATCAGGACTTCCTGTGGCTTACTGACCAAATGCAAAAAAGATACAATAAGAACATTGTGGCAGTGAAATCTTGATATAATTCGAAACAGGAAAGCAGCAAATCCAAGGCAATAAAAATATATTTTTATAGAATTAAAAAAGTGACTCGCAATTAAAAGAAACCATAATTTGGAACATATGGAATACAAACCTTAGATTCATCAACACTTATGGGAAGATTCAAAAGATATTGCCCTGAGAGGGCTACATCAATCTCCTCATCAGTTGTTAGTTTGAAGTTACTCTTATCCATCACCTGTACAACCAATAAGCCCATTCTTAAATTTCCACACTAGTAGTGTACTTAATTTCTCAATGCTATAAACGAAATTGGTTAATAAACTCTTTTGGTGGATTTTCATGTCGACTCAGGTTTTATCAGACTTTCAATGAAAACTGGAACTTAACAACGAAGTTTTCTATAATTCCAGTATTACTCTAGTGTTCAAGTTTATTGGCTTCCTTCTTAACTGAAAATTCTTGTCTTTTTACTTCTATTTCTCAATGGTACATCATGAGTGGTCCAACTTAAGAAAGTAATGGTGATACTACCTGAAATAGGTATGTCAAAAAATTTTGCTCAAGCACATCAATTTCTTCAGGAGTAAGGTTTTGCCGCTCCAATTTCTGAGCACCAGTCACGGGGTCAAAGAGCGAATATAATTGCTGCAGATGAAGGTGCAATTTATTTTAGATAATAGAAATGCTCAAGAAGCATCTTCATTTGCAATGTCAGTTTTTGATATATTGTAAAATAATATACATAGAGAGAGCTACAGAGAAGCCCACACACAATCATACATAGTTATGTAAAGAAAGGAATTTCAGGGGCCCGGGAAAAGATGAATACCATCAAATCTTCAAACTGCAAAAGATACCAAGCTCGAATTGTGTACTCAACACGTTTACAGAGCTTCAAAAACTCGGCCCGATCAGAACTGAGTTCTGCAGAAATTTGACAAGTTCAGGGTCAATAGACTTGAAACAATTAGTTCAAAAGTGAGGTACAACTAAAATTTATAACATTAATTACGAATATATGTATATGTATATAAAGAACAAGGGAAGATTACATACGGTATGTCCCTGTAAAGCATAGGGTATAAGAAATTTTCCCGTTTCCAGCGTAATTCAATAAAATGAAAAAGTGTCAACACCAACATTGCTACGTCTGTCCAATTTGGAAGAAGTTGTAAACCACAAAATTTTTAACATGTGGGTCACCAAACATGGAACCGGGGACATTCAGACAGGCCTGAAAGCCGTCGAAAATACACTTATGGCGTAACTGGTGAACAAACAGAAAAGGCAACTATGTCTATTTGATCAACTTGAATGACCCAATTATGCACACAAGGAGAAGGACACGTGCATTATTATTTCTATGGAAGCACAACGACAACATGGTATAAGTGAAACCACAGGAAAGATGAAGAAAGAGATAAGATAGAAGTGAGGGTAAAAGGGGTACCAATAAGATTGGCCAAGGTCATGATAAGCTTAGGTTTGAGAATTGGAATGACGGATTCCTTCTCCAATCTAATAACTTCTTTGTTCTTCTTCTCCATTCCGATTCTTCAAGGATACCAGATAGTCTCTGGCGCTCTCTTGCTGCCTCCTGGGATTTATGGCACAAGGAAAGCAGAGAAGGGATTCAATGGCGATTAGAAGTTAAAGCAGATTCTTGTTTTCTTGGAAAAGGTTTGGGTTTGGGATCAAAAAACTCTACAGGGACTAATAACTGTAAACAAATTAAATGGAAATACTCTTAAATTCATTCATAACTGTCATTTATTTTATCTAATTACAAAGGTGACTCTGTTTCTTCTCCTAATCTAGAAGTTTTCAGTTTTCAGGCTAACTTTGTACGTGCCTTTGGTGGGAGGAGTAGGACCCAAGTTCTTACTCGAAATGTGCTTGTTTGTTGATTCTTGGCGTGTCATTATTATCATGATTTATTTAGTATTAAATTGCCCATCCTTATCCTTTCTAAATTCCGTAAAGCTAAGCTTCGAGTTGTGACAAACAAGACCATGTCTTCGTTAAGATCGCAAACAATAAGAACAGAGCTTTGCTTGTTTTAATCCTCATGCCATAATATCTTCGTACCATAAAAACGGAACTATTGAAATCAATTCAAAAAATTCAATTGATCATAAAAATTTTAAATTTTTATTTTATTGATTTGAATTTTGGTATGATTTTAAAACTTTGATTCTTTTACTAATTATAATTACGTATTATTAAATCTTCCCAAATTTGGCATATCAGAAATTTTTATTGAATTGTAGTTGTTGATATCATACAACAGAACCAAAACTAGTCCTAAAGATATATATATATATAATATGATGTTAAGAGCTTTTCCTTATATGGTGGAGTCTTTTATGCTGGTTGAGTTTATGTTATTTGGGAAAAGCTGTTTGTACTTGGTACTCAACACATACCTATCCATATGAAGATGATTAGAAGAAGATATATATTTCTTGATAATATATTATTATCAAGAAAAGGTAGTTTAACCAAGTTGCTCTTGAAAAAATATATGTAACACTCAAATACTCCGCAGGAGGATCATGGATCTTGCCAGAGAGAATGAAAACAACTCAACACATTTCACACATGTATTTTGAAAAACTAAACACACATATAATACATCTCATAATTTCAGAAACAAATCTAAAGAATATTTACAGGCCCAAACAAATCAAGTAAAATACATTTTCGCACAACATAAAACTTAGACGCTTTTGGCCACTCCGGTTGACTTGTTCCAGTCCTTAATCTCTTAGCTCCGAACCTACACGGGACAAATCCACCGTGCTAAGCATATAGCTTAGTGAGTAATAACTAATCTATATTAACCGATTTCAGGAAACAGAAAGAATGCATTTTAGAACAGATTTTTATACTAAACAGAACGGCAGAACACAGGAGATCCTTCAGAATAAGAATAATCAAACAGATATCAGAATACAAAACAAATCAAACTATAAATCCATGAACAGAAGTGGGTAACGGGACTTATACAGGAGATACCATGATTAGTATCAGCAGGAGAGACATATGTCTTGATATCAGGAGACACCAAAGTGTTAAATAACAGGAGACACCAAAGTGTCAAATAACGAGGAAGCATTGAGACCTTCTAGGCATGCTATTTACCCACAACTAGGACTTAACAGTTTTACAACAGAACAAGATCATTTCAGTCATTCATGTGCAGGCAAATAGCACTCCCAATAAATCAATCCTAGACAAATTTATCATTACCAAAATTTACTTACCTCAAGTACTTACACTGAAATTTTCTACCTATATTTCGTACTGAAATTACTGACCTGTATTACTTACCTAAATCGCACTTAGTGTTTATTATCCCGACAATATCTGGCAGTGGTCTTTCCTCTATAATAGGGAACACGGACACAAATTATTAGTTCACAAGTCACTATTCTGCACTATTCACCGTCTTCAACCTCCGACTCTGAAACTTTTTTTTTCTCTTTTTTTTCACCTTCCTTTACTTCTTCACTTTACAACTAACCTATTTAGCAATTCTAACCTATCAGAAGTATCCTAAGCTTCAAACATGATAAATCTAAACAAAAACAAAAACAAAGATGTAACTCGCGTATGATAAACTAACCGTCAAAGCTTCCCAACGAAAACTCCAATAGTAGGTGTTGATGAGTAAATAGCTTCGCTATCGCTACTGATGGATGGGTAACGGAGGCATTCGGTGAGGAAATAATGATAATGGTCGATTTAAATCTAGGTTTGGATGCGATACAAGTAAGAAACAACTAATAGGTCCAAATAGTAATAAATAACCAAAAATATTGTTTTGAATCTTAGTTGTAACAATTACCCAACAAATACCCAAAAGTTCCAGAAGACTTCCGAAAATTTACCAAAATTCTGTCAGAAAATAATGACTCGCAAAATAAATTGGCAACTCAAAACTAATCCTCCATTAATTTCTAAAAATGTTTGAAGTATACAAAAATTACGAAAATTATAATAATACGGTCCAAATCACTCCGAAGTTTCATTAAACCAATTAACTTAGGAAAATGCCATGAATGCATGCCAAAATACTTATGCACAATTTAAGCCAATAGTTAATAAGTTAATAAAAAAATAACACTCATAATTCGTACTAAATTCCTTTAATATTCTAACCCCTAATTTGGGGCGTTACAATATATATTAAAAACATCCAATTTGGTCAAATATATTTACAAAAAATTCCCCACGAAGGCCAACAAGTAGATTAGAGCACTAAACTTTGTTGTGAAACAATAATTTCAGGTAAGAATTATTTATTATGTGTCATTTAAGTAAGTTCAAGCTATCTTATAAGCATATCTCAAGGATTAGATCATTCTAAAGTTGATAGAGCGTTCAAAATTCACTTAGATAGAGAGAATTGCTACAAGCTTTGTTCACTAGAGTGACTGAAACCTTAAAAGTTTCTTATATTTCATCTAAATGGCATAATCAAGAGCAATCTTCAACCTTTGTTCATTAGAGTGACTAAAACCTTAAAAGTTTCTTTTGTTGCATCTAAATGGCATAATCAAGAGCAATCTTCAACATTAACAGATCCTCTTTCCTATGGTTATTGTTCAAAGATAACAAATTGATCAAATCATGTAAGCTCAAACCCTGCAGGGAAAATATTACAAAGGAATTGTATTTAGAAAAAAAAAAAGATGAGCTAATTGAAAGCAAATTCTAACATATATTAAACAATAATATACATTAGAATAACTTATAAAATAAATGTAAAAGAAAAATGAAGTACTTCTTGTCATTGTTGTCTGTGCTTAAAGAGCTACGTTTTTTTAATTCTTCTAAGCTCCCAATTCCCAATAAGATGGTGTATGTTTTCAGAAGAGAAAAGAAGCTTAGGGGACCCCAAAAAATCCGCAAGAACGTTTATGTGAATGTGCTCCATCAAACACACCAAAAGTTACCATAAAACTAGGAAATAAATACCCGTTAACTACATAGCATTTAGACCATTACTATAAAGATTATCAACAATATTCACATTCTCCCACTTGTTCCATATGTTTAACTTGGTATCAAATCTTGATATGATCCAAGTACAATATATGAATCATGGTGATAAGTCCTCTAGTGGTCCGAGTATTATCTTTCATGTATTACAGTATACTATAATTGTATCAATCTGAATGTGGTAACATTACTTAATAAATAAACGTTATGTTTATTCTAGGTCTAAAATAATAAATTTTCTCAAAATTCAATAATGTGCACCATAATATGAGAAAATATTATAAGATTTCCATAAAAATAACATTGTCCATATAATGAAAACTATATAATGGAACTCAATCTCGTTCTAACAACATGATCCTTGAACTTCATTAGTAGCATGCCTTTTGTTAAAGGATCAGTTATCATCGATTCAATGCTAACGAGTTCAATGACCACTTTCTTATCCTTAACACGTTCCTTTATAGATAAAAACTTAATGTTGATGTGTTTACTTCGACTACCACTCTTATTGTTTTTAGTTAGAAAAACAACAGCTGAATGTCACAATATATGCTCAATGGCTTAGAAATGGAATCCATAAGTCTAAGCCCATATATGAAACTCTTTAGCTATATACCATGTAATGTAACCTCAAACAAGTAACAAACTTAGCTTCCATGGTAAAAGTAGCAGTCAAAGACTGCTTGGCACTCTTCCAAGATATGACTCTATTGGTAAACAAGAAGATATAAGCTGATGTTGATTATGTGACTTAATAAACTTAGCGAGATCTGAATCTAAGTACCCTGTTACCTCCAGATTGTCAGTGCGTCCGTACATAAGCATGTAATCTTTGTTCCCTTGAAAGTACCTCAATACTTTCTTTGCAGCTCTCCAGTTATCTAATCCTGGGTAACTCTGATATCTGCCTAATATTCTAACAGCAAATGCAATGTCAGATTTTATACAAACTTGAGCATACATTAGGCTTCCAACTACAGAAGCATATAGAATGCCTTTCATTTATTCCCTTTCAAAATCATTTTTAAGGCATTGATCCAAATTGAAACTATCCCCTTTCACAATGGGAACTACACAAGGTAAACAATCTTTCATCTAAAACCTCTCTAAAACTTTATTAATATATGTTTCTTGAAATAAACCAAAAATACTACGAAATTTGTCTCGATGTATCTTAATACTAATGACATAAGACGCATCACCCATATCTTACATTTCAAAATTTTTAGAGAGAAATTGTTTCACATCATGTAACAAACCCCTATCATTGGTTACAAGTAATATGTCAGCCATATATAATATAAGAAAATAAATTTTACTCCCACTAACCTTCTTATATATACATTGATCTATGATATTTTCTTTAAAACCAAATGATGAGATAATATTGTGGAATTTCAAATACCATTGGCGAGACGCTTATTTCAATCTATATATGGATCTTTTAAGCTTAAAAACCAAATGTTCACCGTTATTAGAGGAAAATCCTTCCAGTTGTTTCATGTAAACCTCTTACTCTAGGTTACTATTTAAGAAAGTTATTTTCACATCCATTTGATGTAATTCTAAGTCAAAGTGAGCAACCAATGCCAAAATTATACAAAGTGAATCTTTTTAGAAACAGAAGAAAATGTATCTGTGTAATTGATTCCTTTCTTTGAGAGGATCCTTTAGTAACGAGCTTTGCCTTGTATCTCTCAATGTTGCCTAATGAGTCTTTCTTTTTCTTAAATACCCATTCACAACCTATAGGTTTTGCCCCTTTAGGAAACTCAACAAGATCTCAAACATCATTATTCTTTATGGAATTCATTTCTTCCTTCATGGCATTATACCATAAATTTGATTCATTGCAATTCATGGTTTGTGAAAAGATTTCAAGATCATTTTTGGCTCCTATATTATAGTCAGATTCTTGTAGATATATAACATAATCACTAGTAATCGATGATTTTCTTGTTCTAGTATATCTCCTTAATGTTGCACCAACATCCTCCTGTAAAGTCCGTTGTTCAATTAGTTGCTGAACATTTCAAGTAATTCCTGAATAACTGGATCTACTAGATTATCAACAATTTGTGGAACATCTTGATTCTTATTTATGTTTGTGTTAGGCTGTTGAATTTCAATAGTTGGTTAAATAACGTCTATTTGAACTTGGGATCGTTGTGAATAACTATCACCTTACTTTTTGAGGTGGAAGGTTGAGTATCCAAATGATTATTATCAGAGACTATATCTTGAAATTGATCCCTCCCACTAATCAAATCATATCTACCATAATATTCCTCATCTCTATTAGATCTCATGATCTTAATTTGCTTACTGCATTGTTTCTCTACTTCAACTTTGAATTTTTTAAAAGCATCTAGTGCTTCATGCTTGTTATGAAGCAAGTATAGATATCTATATTGTGAGAAATCATATATAAATGAGATGAAGTATTTCTAACCATACGAGTCCATATATGGACTACAAATATCTGTATGTATGGTTTCTAATATGTTTGAACTCCTCTTGATACCTTTCTTTGATTTGTTGGTCTACTTTCCCTTTATGCAATCCACACAAATATCAAAATCAACAAAATCTAAAGCACTAAGTACTTTGTCAATCATCAATCTTTTAATTCTTTTTATGGAGATATGTCTTAATCTCCGAAGCCACAATATAGAGGAATTTTCATTCATGACATAATGTTTTGTTCCAGCATGAACATTTGTTGCATTGTAACAGGTATTATCTTGTAAATTAAAACGGAAAAGATCATCAAATAATGTACCATTCCCAAAAAATTTAGATTTATAATGTAACTTTAAATATTGTCTGAAAAATGAAAGGAATATCCAAATGGTACGAGTCTTGAAGTTGAAATCAATTTCTTAGAGAAATTGGGAATATAAAATGTCTTTTCTAGTTTTAAAATAAAAACAGTACATAAAATTAAATTGCAATCCCCAACAACCTCCACACGTAAACATATCTTGTTTTTGAATAAGATATACTGCTTACTTCCCACTGGATCCTTGATTTTTGCAAATCTTGTAACACATTTGTAATATGGATTGTACAACTAAAATCAATCCACCATATGTCATTATTGGGTCAGAAAAAGAAAGCATGCCATATTTGGAGAAATGGTAGATTTCAGAACTTTTTATAAATCTAAATTCCAATGGAAGCAATATATCCAAATCATCATGTCAATCTATACATGATATGGTATAAGGATAATCATAAACATAAAAAAGATAGAGGTTATATTACTGACTCCTTCGCTATAGCTTTAACTCCTCGCTACAATATCCTATCCTCGGCAATATATCCTCTCCTAAGTGATATATCCTCTTCTTCTTTTTATTGTTTCCTCTTCTCGATATTATATCCTCGACCAATCCAATCTACCACTTATTCTTCTTGGACAACTTGGTTAACAAGGTCCTTTGGTGAGAAAAGAGAAGAAAACTTTAGATAAAGAAGCCATTAAATGAGACTCTTCTCATTTGTCTGTAAGATGACTATATGAAAAGTCTATTAACCTAAATGAGACCTATCAATTTCGTTTTTGATGTTGAAAGAAGGAAGATGGTCCATCCAATGTACATCTTTCTTCTTTAATCTAATGAATGCTAATAGGTTACATGCTATCATTAAAAGATAACCATTAAACCATTTAATGGTAAGTTCATAACTCTATTTAATGATGATAAACCATGATAAATAACATCTTTATGTGCAGCTGCACATTTGGCATTGAATTGCTAAATGAAGATGGTATTTATCATGGTTTACACATTCAGCCTTAATGAAAACGAAATTGCACTTTGCTTTCTTAAAAGTTTGTTTTAATTTAATTAATCAAATTAAACCAAAGTCTAGCCCATTTCTAAATGTACATTTGGGCTTCTAATTAACCATTTATTAGTGCAAGCCCAACATTCAATTATAGGCTTCTAAAACCTCCATTTATATTTCTTTCTTAGCCTGATAACCTTCCTTGAAGCCAAGTGGGGAATCTTATTGGACTTTGATAATTCAAGCTCCAAAAAGCCTAGAATTAATTTAATCTCATTAGAATTAATTCTAGCTTATTAACTAAATGTTATTCCACTAAAGACAATTAGTTGAACTCTTGAATTATTAAATATTATTAGAACACATATTCTATGTCCAATTGCAAACCCTATTTTGAACCTTATTATAGTCATCCGCATAACAAAGGGCAAAATTACTGTTTTGCCCTTATGTTGGTTTTTTCTTCTAGATCTCCCATTTTACTTTGTATGGTGATTCACATATAAGATCTCATCTTAGTGTTACGACTTGATGGGTAGCTAGTCTATCAAACTACTAGTGCCAGTTTAATCACCAAATCTCCTTAAAATATCTAGAAATGATGATATTACTATAAACTCTTTATTTGAGTGAATGTTCCTTGATACATGTTTCAATTAATAATTCCAACATGTAGGCACTGGATTAATACTCTATAAAAATCCATTTTGATGATATCAAGAATTATAATGAAACACTTATGAGTTCACCACTCTCAAGACTGTGGTCCATAATAAGCAAATCCTTAAGTTGTACGTTTTAAGATTAAAGTAACATCCCACTTTATTCTTTAAAATATACTTGATTCCAAATTCATTTAATAATGCCATTATCCTCATCATTCCCCTGAAGTAAACTCCTTTAATTACATGGAGATAAATCGCAACACTACAGTCTAAACCATAATCAAGCGACCAACTTGATTATTCAACTGTGAATCAATTAATTTAGATTCTAATAGTATACATGTTTCCCATACATCTCTTTTCAAAATCCAGATGATCACAAAAACACTTTACTAAAGTTGATAAGTAATGCAATCGCAAGTAATATTATCTACTCTTCTAACAACAAGAAAATTAAAAGAAAAGGGTTAGAGAATAGACGCCACAATTTTAGAGTAGTTCACCCCAATCCTTGGGCTATATCCAGTCCTCAGAGTTTGTCTGAGATTTCACTATACTCTTCAACTTTACAAGTATACTTTCTACACTTATAGAGCCTCTTCAGGTCTCTCTCACAAAGTATTCTTTATCTGCTTTATTAGCCTCTCCAGACTTTAGCCTTTCTCTCTCTCTCTAGGAAAGATATTTTTTAGCTTTACACTACAGATGTATTTTCTCTCTTCTTTCGCACTTTGAATACATAATTTTTCTAAGTATTGTACAATCAAATTTTCTCTCTTGGAAAAAGATGTTATGTAGTCTTCGACTAAAACTAGTATTTATAACCTAAGTCTCCAACTGTCTTCTTGACAAACTGCTTCTTGAATCTTCTAGAAACCGTTATTAGCTGAGTCCTGTAACTAACTCCAACTAACTAATTGACTGACGTTGTAGAATATCTTCCTTTTGTATCATCTCGAATAATACTTCTTTTGTTATCACGTTTCGTCTGTTATTTCGCTTCGTCTGGTATTGCGTTTTGTCTAATGTTGAACTTCGTCTGTTGTTGCACTTCGTCTGGTGTTACGCTTCGTCTATTGTTACGCTTTGTCTGGTGTTGCGTTTTGTCTGATGTTGACGTATCGTCTGTTGTAGATATATCGTCTGTTGTTGACCACACATCTTCTGGATTTGACTAAGTGTTACTTACATTTTTCTGCACACTTAACAACCTTATCAAAATAGTTCATAAATTTCTAAGATTATTATTATTTGATTGTCATCAAAATTAATAGAAGTGAAGTCCTTTTGACTTAACTCACATCTCACCAATGACTCTAAAATAAAGTTTCTTCTTTTGTCTCTTGCGTCATATTTATCTGCACTTCATCTTCAAGTTTGCAATTCCTTCGTATATGCCCAAATCTGTTGCACTTGAAACATTGTGGCTTGCCGTTGTGCCAACAATCTTTCTTTTTATGACTAAGTTTTTTGTAATTACTACATTGAACAACTTTGTCTTTTCCCTTTGAAGATGAAGACTTGGCCAAATAAGCTCTGTCAACATTATTTCCTCCTCTCTTATCATTCTTCTTTAGTCCATGGCTTAAAGAGGATTTAGTAACTCTACAAAGGATATTTTTGATAGATTTTTAGAATTTTAAAGTGATGAGATTTTGGTTTCATACATTTCGAGAAGGGTCACGAGAAGCTTGTCCACTACTTTTGACTTGGAAATTCTTCACCAAGTAATTTGATTTGATTGGCGATAGACATGAGTTTATTTGCATAATCCTTGGAACTTTCATATTTCTTCATCCTTAACATCTCAAATTCTCTTTGGAGATTCAAAATTTGCATCATTTTTTTTTGCTCGTTGCCTTCAAACTCTTAAGTATTTCCTATTCTTCTTTAGGCGATTCACAAGTCATTGTGCTTGTAAAATTTCCTCTAACACGACCAAATATATACAAGAAAGCACTTTTGGTTTCTTTGCTACTTCTTCATCATGTTTTTTATATTTAAGTTAGTGTAGGATTTTCTGAAAGTGGGGTATGATTAAAATCACTCTCAACAACCTCCCTCAAACTCAAGGCTTTCAAATAGGATTTCATTTTGATGGCTTATAATTGATAGTGTTCTCCACTGAAAATGGGAAATGGAAGAGAAAATTTGCTTAATGCCATGGCTTTCTCTCACTCTCTTACACACTACTTTTCCTTTAAGGTAGAGAGCAAAAGACTGAACTTGGTATTATGCTCTAATACCATTGTTGAGGAAAGAGGGGGAGAAAACAATAATGAACAATAATTGATTTACAAAAATTGTTAATCTTCACTAATGATACTTTTTATTTAGAAATTGATGCCTTTTAAAAGGCTTTTACAATGAAGTTTAAATCTTAACAGATAACAACTTTATCTTAACAGATAAAATTTTATCTTTTAACTGAAAACAAATCTCATCTTTACTAATTTAGTAAGATAATCTTTATCTTTACTACTTTATCTTACTACTCCTAATCCTAACAAATTAAATTTTATCTTTAAACAAAGACCAAGTCAAAACAAATTTTAAATCAATATTCAATATTAACCACTGACGTCAAGTAGAATGAGGCTAGTAAGTCACAAAGAAAAGAAAAACTAAGAGCTGAGTAGAGAAGTACGGGAGAGGAATAGTTATAAAGAGTGAGTAAGTAAGAGGGCAAAAAGTATCCAATCTAATGCAACCCACTGGCCCCACTCTGTTGTTTCTACAGTCATTTCATGGAGAAGACAAATATGATAAAAAACTATTTATAAAAATGAAAAACACATAGTCACGTTTGGTAACTATTAATGAAGGAATAAAAAAATGTGATTGAGAATAAAAAGTGGGAATTGAAATAGGAATGGAATTACTGATTATGAGTGTTCAGTATGCAAGCACCATAAATGAAATTATAAAAGTTAGTAGTTATATTAGTAATTGACATCAAATATTATTAATGGTAATGAACTTTTTAAACTTATGTTTGATTATTTTGTGATTAATTTTGTAAATAATTAATTAAAATATTTTATTCTAATATTAATTAATAAAATTTTGTATTTAATAAATAAATAAATAAATTTTAATGATTCAAAATTTTATTTGTGTATGATGTTTTATAACAATAAAATTAAAAATCATAATGAAATTATTATATAAGATAAAATAACTGAAATAAAATAAAATAATTATTAAATAAATCAAATCAAGTAATGTGCAATGTTGATAATAATATCTTACAAGAAGTGAACAAAGAGTTTCAATTGAGATGAAACACAAAGAAAAAAAGAAGGAAAAATGAGTCAAGATTATTTAAAATTCATTCTAAATATGTTAATCCTTATCTTATCCATTATGGACAACCAAACAAAAAAAAATTAAGGAATGTAAGTTGCATATCCATTCCTACATCTTCATTCCTAATTACCAAACATACCCAGAGGGATTTTAGACAAAAAACGAACTATTTGTAGTTCAATAATTTGATTAAATCTCTTTGTATTTAAGCTTTATGGTAATTTACATGTAAATATTTAACTTTCATCTAAACTCCATGTGAAGACTCCACCTTATTCGAGGATATGTTAACCTACAATTATATGTTTGCCCCCCATTAGAAACAATTTAAGATCAAGCTTTACAGGGACTCGTTAACAAAATATATAACATATTACTCCAACATGTTTTACATGCAGCCAACAATTCTATAGTGTTTGATAAAACTTAATTTGTTTAAAAATTTCTAATTTTCATATGAAATAATATCAAATTGACCCTAATGGTTATATTTGAATCCATCCCTAATTATTATAGATATGAAATAACCTAATGGATTTGAATTTAGTGATGTATCTAGTCAAATTTGATTGTAGTATTCAATGATTACTAAAATTCAATATTTTACAAAAGATTAAACTAAACTTCCAATTTTAATAATTGAAAGTGGAATGTAAATTCAATTTTTTTGAAAAGTTAAATGAATTGTAATTAAAAATACCAAACCATCCAACAAAAAGAGTTATAAGAAGAGAGGAATTAAAAAGCAAATGCATCATTTAAGACCTTGCATAACATACTAGTTATGTATGGACTCAGGTTATGTGCATTTTGTACAATACAAGCAAACTATTAAGGAATCTCTTTATACTTGTATCCTCAACCAAATGAAAAAACTATGATACATTTTCATTTTAGAAAAAGCTTAGCTTAAGGAGGTATTAGAAGGCCCCATGATCTGAGGGAGGTTTCAAGTAGTAATACTTCTTTCATTATATTTGATGTGTATGTTTTTAATAATTATGAGTTTTATTAGCCATTTTTAGAGTAAATTTGCGCACAAGGATCCATTTCCTTGTTCCTGAAAGCTCTATTGTTTCTTTCCCTCCACACACTATAGATATAATAGCTCAAGCATAACTTAAAATTAACAAACCATTCTTATTTTAAGCTTTGACACCTTAAGCCCAACTAATTGCTTGATCCTATTGACTTAAATGGATCTGCAGGTTACATTATAAAAGGATATGCCTCTATATATGATAAGGACATAAAAATAAAAAATATTTAATACCTATAGGAGAAGCATTATAAAGGTAGCATATACCATTATAATTAGAGCTCCACTTGATCAGTTGACATTATCAAATGTCATATATCACTTTCTAATAGCCATCCATAAGGTGAAGGAAGGCTTTGGTAGGTCGTCTTTAAACCAATCCAACTTTTTCAAAGGAACAATTTCATTGGGAGCTTTGAAAATGGATGCATATGAGGAGTTAGTGAACTTACTAGACCTATGTCTTAGCTAGATACAATATTCACCCTTGTAGGACTCAGTTTTGTAGTTAGGAAGGGCATTAGTGATATCAACCTACCCATTATGTTTGTAATACCATTCATCCTCTCTAACTATCTCCTTCACTTTGGCCTTATTAGGAATAACAAGTTATAGGGAAGAGAAAATAAGAAGTAAATAGAGGGGGCCAAGTTTACCCTAGTTATCAAACCAAAAGTTGGTAATTCTCCCACTGCCAATATGAGCTTGTATTTCCCTCTCTATGGAACCTCTAAGCTTCAACATTTAGCTAATTTTCTAAGAGGTGTCAGCTTGAGCCTTCAAACTCTAAAAGCCACATCCCTTTAAATATTTCTTATGCATCCATTTTACATATAAGATCTCATTGTCATTGGATAATCTCCATAATCATTTAGCCATTAAGACCTTGATGGTGGTTCTTTTACATTTTATCCTAGAGCCCCTTGTTCTTTATCTAAGCAAATCTCTTTTTAAGTAATTTTTGCTATTTCTTTATAAAAACTTTGATCATTTTATAGAAAAAAATTGAACAATTTTTTAACCAACATAATGAGTTTAAAAGGCAAGAATAAATGAGAGTGCTAACAAATATTTTTGTTGCTAAGAATAGATAAAATAAGTTGGCTTCTACTTGGATAAGAGAGTGTTTTGTTCTTCTAGTTTAAAATTCTCTTCAAAACTGACTCAAAGAGAGGGTTACATCCATAAATATTGACCTAGATATGGTGATAAGATATACTAAGTACTTAAAAGAAGCTTTATGAATTTGAAGACCTAAAATGCTTGAAAGTTAATTCATTTGAGTATTATGAAACAAATAACTGACTTTGCAATAGTTCACCTTGATACTATATAATATAGAGAAGAGATTGAGAGAATGTATAAAGTTGTTGACTGAAATCTTATAAGCTCCATAAAGCAATATTAAGTCATTAGCAAATGATAAGCTATAGAGCTTCAATTTCTTACATTTATAAAAAAACTTGAATGTCATTCCTCAATCAACGTAGTCTAAGATGAGGGTAGACAAAACTTTAATACAAATAGCAAAATGTAAAGTGATATAAAGTAAACTTGCTTGATTCTTTTAGCATAATTAAATATAAGAGTGGACTCTCTATTGACTAGGATACTATAAGATAAGACATATTGTAGTATCTAGTTGATGAAAATGAGGGGGAAACCCAAAGGTGTGCAAAGCATAAGAAATAAACTCCTAGCTAATGGTATCAAATGCTTTGGAAAAATCAATCTTAAAAGAAAAACTTCTAATAGATTTTTTAAAATAATAAGCTTTGAAAAGCTCTTCAGCAATCATAAAACTATCACCTATGTTTACACCTATAATAAAGGCAAATGATGATTACTTGATAAGTCCCGTAAGAACTGGTTTAAGCCTTGAAACTAAAATCTTTGAAATGATTTTATAAATAGCATTATAATATGATATTGGTCTATAATCCTTGAATGAAGAGGGGCTAGGAATTTTTGACACAAAACATATGTATGTATTGTTTTATTCCTTAAGAAAGCTTCTTAAGCTTAAATACGCTTTCATTGCATAGATACAAGTTTCAAGATTTTTGTAAAAGGAGGCATTGAATCCATCCAATCTAAGTATTTTATTAGGATGCATATTAAAGGGAGCATGCTCAATCACTACGTTAGTGACTGGAGAGCTTAGGAAAAGCATTTTATTTGTAATACTTCAAAGGAAATAAAGATATTAAGTTCCTAATACAATGAGGAGAAGAAAAGTTCTTTGAGTTTCACTTGATCTTTGCATGGCACTCCATTATCATCGAAAATGCCACCAATTTTATTCGAATTTTTTCTATCTTGAATTGCTTGAAAGAATATGTTAAATTATCACCTCCTTCATTTAATAAATGAACTCTAGTTTTTTGTTTCACTAAAAAAATGTAGACTTCAATTACAAAATGATACTTATTGAGTACATTTTTCTTGACTAGTTTCAAACATAAATCATAAGGAAATTAAAACTTCTTTTGAATTATAAATAGCTGACATCTTATTGAGGTTTCAAATGAGAATAAACATATATTAAATTTCTTTTTATGAAGCAATTTCAGTTTATCCCTAATGACCTAAATCTTTATCATAAATTTAAAGGCCCCATGTACGACGAAAGAAGTATTTAGCCCTTAGATTATAGCCTCCTCAAAACCCTCAAATGGACAAGAAAGTATAGAATTTGAAAGAAGTTTTCAGCTTTGCCAAAGATAAGGGGATATAAACTTCACAAGGATAATGATTTGAAATGAGAGGAGAACTTAAGCATGTAGAACTGTTAAGAATAGAATCCATCCATGCTAAATTGATAAGGCCTTTACCAAGCTTTTCTTTAATCAACCACTTTCCCTCTTATGTATTAAACCACATAAAGTAATGCCCTCTATATTTGAGATATGTAAATCCAATATTACTTAAGCACAGCCTGAACTCATCATCAATTTTCTTAGGGAGAAGTTTGAGCATATATGATATAAGACACAATTAAAATCACCCATAACCAACTAAAGGATACTAATTGAGGATGCTAATGTTTCCAAGTCTTTCCAAAGTTTTGATTTTTAGAAAGCTAAGTTAGATGTTTTTACAAACAATTCAATAGTTTTTTTAGATATTTTACAAATAGATTAATTTAAACTTCAAATTTTAGTAATTAGATGTGAAATCCAAAAAATTCAAAAGTTTTGTTAGGTTTATCATTTATCATTTATCATTTATCCTTAATCTTTTATGTAGAGTGAAATAAAAAAACATTTGGTAATATTATTCTTTTTTTAGAAAAGGTAATGAATTAAGTTTTAAAAGGCAATCAAAATGTACATGCATAATTAAAAAAACAAATCCAAGGTTCTCCATAAAGGAGAACACATCTATCATATGATTAGCTTCATCCTCCTAGGAAAGTTTTAAACAAAAGCACCACTTCACTGTGATATTAAGGATGTTTGATAATAGGGCACCAAGCTTTTATTCCAATCATCTGGGGTATTATAGATGTAGCATTTTTGTAATAGTGCTCTCCTAGTAAATATAACAAATTCACATTGAAAAAAATAGATGGTTCATACTTTCCTTAGCCTTTTTACAAAGTATGCACGAATTAGTGATGTTTAAGAACTTCACTAAATTGTCAACTGTTAGTAGTTTGCCTTTCATAACTAAGCATAATATAATGGAGGCTTTAGGGTGTAGGTGTTTAAACCATACAATTTTGGTCCATAGAACCAAGTTAAGATTACCTTAAAGAACCATTACGTAAGTGTAATTAGTGAAAATATCATTCTTGGTATACTTCCAGATGATGATATCTTTCTCATGATTGAGGCATTTTTGGATTATTTCTAAAAAAAGAGAGTTAGGAACAGACACCCGACTAAAGATGTTCTTATTAGATAAGGCTTTAGCAATTATCATATCCTGTTGAATTAATGGATTGAGAGTGGCAACAGCTCCTAAGTTTTCTAAAGATCCTACTAAAAGCCAATTATCAAACTAAAAGCTTATTAATTTACCATTTCCAATTATAAAGACAAAGTCATACCTAAACATGTCATTTCTTTTGAATAGCTCTAAAAATTGATGCTACAAATGGTTTAAGCTTCAAGTTCTAGATGTAGGAAAATCCCGGTGCATGCATCACATACATGCAGTGCGGAAAACAAAAAAAAATTATTCCGGGACTTTCCCGAAGTCCAGGATCTATGTGTCTATACAAAGAAGTACCAGAATTCTCAAACCACAACGACCAAAGGAAACCATCTCTAGCGGTATCCACGTAGAGGTTGGAGAATCTAACCGAATCAAACTCTTTGATCCAGAAATAACCAGAACAAAGAGGAGAGTGTTAGCTCTTACCTTTGTTCTTGGAGAGAGGAAGAAGATGAAGCTTCAAGGAAGATGGAGAGAGTGCTACGGTTGATGTTGAAAAACCATGTTTCTAAAACATGTTAAAAGCATTTCTTTATCTCACGACCATCCTTCCCATTCAAACTTTCATTTTTGTCTTTTATCCATTAAAGACATTAAATGAAGCTTATGAAAGAAGATTGCTTCATCTTTACATATTAGTCATATTTACATATATATAAATACTGAAGTGGTCCAGTCACACTGGGGGTAGTCCTACCGGGTCCCGGGTGTGAAAAAACACCGGAGACCTATTTTAGCAATATCGATGTCGCGATCTCATCGAGACATATCCTGATCTCATCGGGATCTATTTGGTTCTATTGCTCTCCATATAATGGATCTCTATCCAAAATCATTTTACGAATTCTCTGAGTCACTCTTATGCGTGTGACCCATTAGATTCCCGGCTATGTTGGTCACTTAGATTAACAATTAATCTAAGCAAGTCATGAGCGGTGTCTAGCAACACATCATGACCCCCAATTGACCAGAAGTAAGTGGTTTGATGAATGAACCCGTGCTCACCACGAACCATCTTGTGAACCCCTCTTATAGATAATTACTGTACAATTCATCCTTTCACCATATTATACCCCACTTGGTTATGAGTATGGGCAAAGTATCAACTCTCACTAGACTGACTACGTCAAATCTAGTCTAAGTGATATTAGTTCTTGTCCTGGGACTCATTACTCTATATGTCAGTGAAGACATTCTTTATGACATATATACTCCGGCCAGAGATTTTCAAGTAATGACCCCGACAAGAGGCCATGGGTATCATCTTCTGCTATTACAGAAGTGGTGAATCCTCTATTGGCTACTCAATTACCTTCGAATACCTCAAGCTGTACCCAATCACCACCCTATAAGTGACCTGTGTAAGGCAACAAGGAATAGAGTCAAAGCACATAATCAGTATCCAATATATCCTTGAGTACCTCAAGTCTAAGGATACTTGCACCATTGCTATGATGAGATTATCACTGAAATTAGAATAACACATCCATGTGATGATCTCATGGTAGGTCATCCAATGTACTTACTACCTCTAGTAAGAATTCACATCTCAACTCTAAACATCTCATGTCTACAGTTTCTGAGATCCATTGCTTGATCAAATCAAGGAGTTTGACATGTGCTAGTCTATCTGAATTAACAATGTCCAGTTTCATTAATCCTATGACTAGGGATAATTTAGATACTGACATAATATAATTGCACATGATAGGAATCTCAATAGTATGGTCTCATCATAATTTCCTTCATGTTATGTCATATATCATGGACTTCATTAATTTGCTTATAAATCATAATGAAATATGCATTTCTTTATTATTGAAAATAAAGTTTGTACATAACTTTGTACAAAATGCGCTAAAGGCGATTGCCTTTAGGGCACTACTCTAACAAATCTCTCATTTGACCTAAAGCCAATCGTCTTGGTATCTAATACCATAGGCAAGTACATGAGAATCAAATTTATTATAATGGCTTCGTCAACGGATCAACAATATTTCGCTCGGTGAGAATTCTCTCTATTTAGACATCACCTCAACCAATGATCTCCCTAATCAGATGATATCTGCAGAATACGTGCTTGGATCGTTGATGAGACCTTAGTTCCTTTGCCTGCACAATAGCCTCATTGTTGCCACAATACAACTATATGGGCCCATCACAGCTAGGAATCCCACCAAGTTCAGTAATAAGCTTCTTGATCCAAACTGATTCCTTTGTTGCATTTGAAGCAGCAATGTACTCTGCCTCGGTTATTGAATCAGCAATCTTCTCTTGTTTGGAACTCTTCCAACTGACTGCCTCGCCGTTCAGTGTGAATATATAACCTGATTGGGATTTGAAATCATCCTTATCATATTGAAAACTGGCATTTGTATGCCCGCTTACTTTTAGATTTCCATCTCCATAAATCAAGAAAACATCCTTTATCCTTTTCAAGTACTTGAGGATATTCTTGACAGCCACCTAGTGACCCTCACCAAGATTCGATTGGTATTTGCTTGTAACACTTAGAGCATATGACACATTGGGTCTCGTATATAGCATAGCGTACATGATAGATCCTATTGCAGATGCAGACAGGATCATATTCATGCACATCCTCTCATCTTGTGTCTTAGGACACATAGATTTCGAGAGTGTTATCCCATGAGTCATAGGAAGGTACCCTCTCTTGGACTGCTCCATGCTAAACCTCTTTAGCATCTTATCTATGTACGTTGATTGTGAAAGACCAAGCAACATTTTTTATCTATCTCTATAGATCTTTATCCCGAGGATATAAGTTGCTTCACCGAGATTTTTCATAGCGAATTGTTTGGGCAACCAAATCTTCACAGATTGTAGCATAGAGACATCGTTTCCTAATAATAATATGTCATCTACGTATAGAACCAGGAATACGATTACACTCCCACTAACCTTCTTATACATACAGTGTTCATCCGGATTTTGTGAGAAACCAAACTCTTTGATTATCTCATCAAAGCAGCTATTCCAACTCCTGAATGCTTGTTTCAATCCATATATGGATTTATGAAGCTTGTATACCTTTTCACCATCACAGGAGATGAAGCCTTTTGATTGTGTCATATACAGATCCTTGGCTAGATTCCCATTGAGGAAAGCTGTCTTCACATCCATTTGCCATACCTCATAATCATAATGAGCGACAATGGCTAGGAGTATCCTAATGGATTTAAGCATTGCTACTGGGCTGAAAGTCTCGTCGTAGTCAATTCCTTGTCTTTGACAAAAACCTTTGGCCACAAGCCTTTATAGGTAATCACATTATCATCCATGTCAGTTTTCTTTTTGAAAACCCATTTACACCCTATGGGTTTTATTCCTTCGGGTGTCTCAACCAAAGTCCATACTTGGTTTTCATATATGGAATCTATTTTTGCTTTCATGGCGCAAAGCCATTTCTCAGACTCTAAACTCTTCAAAACCTCTTCATAGGTAGTAGGCTCATTATCTTCTATGAGCAATATGTCATTCTGTTCAATCACAAAAAATTCATATCTCTCGGGAACAGAGAGTATCATACATGACCTACGAACTTCTTGTGTTGAAGAAGGTTGAATTGTTACTTCATCTTATGAGTCACAGTCTCAAGTTCAGGCAGTTGATCTGCATCTGTTCAAGCATTTTGAACTTCTTCAAGTTAAATTTTGCTCCCACTGTCTTCTAAAAGAAACTCTTTCTCTAAAAAGACAACATGCTTTGAAATAAACACTTTTGTTCCTCAGCATGGTAAAATTGATATCCTATTGTTTCTTTAGGATATCCTATGAACAAACACTTGTCAGACTTCAAATCAAGTTTATCTGATTGTATCCGCTTCACATAAGCCAGACAACCCCAAACTTTCAAATGAGAAAGATAGGGTTTTTTGTTAGTCCACATCTCATATGGAGTAACATCAATTGTCTTTGATGGAACTCTGTTTAACAAATAAACAGCTGTCTCGAGTGCATATCCCCAAAAGGATTTTGGTAAATTTGCAAAGCTCATCATCGACCGTACCATGTCCATCAAGGTTCAGTTTCTCCTTTCGGCCACACCATTATTCTGTGGTGTGTAAGGTGGAGTCCACTGAGATAAAATCTCATTATCTATGAGATAATCTACAAATTCTTGGTCTAAGTATTTCCCACCTCGATCGGATCGTAGTGTCTTGATACCTTTCCCAAGTTCGCTTTCTACTTCATTTTTGAATTGTTTGAACTTTTCAAATGCTTCAGATTTGTATCTCATCAGATATAGATACCCATATCGGGAATAATCATTGATAAAGGTAATGAAGTAAAGAAAACCACTTCTGGCATGGATGGACATCGGACCACATACATCTGAATGTATTAGGTCTAATACTCCAGTCGCTCGTTCACCCTTTCTCTTAAAGGGTAACTTAGTCATCTTGCCTAATAAACAAGATTCAAACATGTCATATGATTCATAATCAAATGATCCTAAACTACCACTCTTGTGGAGCTTAGCTATGTGTCTCTCATTTATATGGCTAAGGCAACAATGCCATAAGTAAGTTAAATTTAAATTATCTCGTTTATGTCTTTTCGTGTCATTGACATTCATAATTGGATGTTACATATCTAATATGTAAATTCCATTGCATAATGTACCAGTACCATAAAGCATTCCATTCAAATTAATAGAACAACCATTGCTATTGAAATTCAAATAGAAACCAGCTTTAATTAAACAAGAAACAGACAATATGTTCTTTGTTAATACAGGTACAAAATAACAATCATCCAGTTTAATTACAAACCCACTAGGGAGTGACAAAAAATAAGTGCCTACGGCTAATGCAACAACTCTTGCTCTATTGCCCACATGTAGGTCCAGTTCTCCCTTTATGAGCTGTCTACTATCCCTGAGGCCCTGCATATCATTACATATGTGTGAGCCACAACCAGTATCTAATACCCATATGTTATGATCAGAAATAGTATTAACTTCAATGACAAACATACCTGAAGGAGCCAGGGCATCTGATGTCTGCTTCTTCTTTAAGGACTTCAGATAGACTTTACAATTGCGCCTCCAGTGGCCAGTCTTACCACAATGGAAGCAAGTTCCTTTTGGTGCAGTTTCTTTAAGTTTCTTTTTTGTTGTACTTCCTTTTGGTTTCTTAACCCTTTTCTTCTTTAGGTTCTTTTTCCTTAAATCAGAAGAAAAGGAGTCCACCACTAGCACTGGCTTGCTATCCTTCTTGATAGATTGCTCTGCTGTCTTGAGCAGATTGATCAATTCAGGGATCGTCATAGATATTTGGTGAATCCGATAGTTTAACACAAACTGTGAATAACTATCAGACAATCTAACCAAAATTAAGTCAACACGTAATTTATAATCCATAACAAAACCCAAGATGGTCAACCTTTCAATATTCCCATTCATCTTCAGTGCATACTGCACTACAGATGTTCCCGGAGTCATCTTAGTTGTAAAAAGAAGCCTCGAGGTCTCGAATCTTTCAGACTGAGCTTGCTCATTAAAAAGCTCTCTAAGATGAGACACTATGGTATTAGAATCCATAGACTCACGCTGCTTCTATAGCTCTAGTGACATAGAGGCTAGCATAATACAAGTAGCCAAGTCACCATCCTTGAGATGCTTACGATATGCTTTCTGATCCTCATCAGAAGCATTAACAGCAGGTGGATCAGGAAGTGAAATGTCTAGGACATAGCCTAACTCCTCATATCTGAGAACAATTCTCAGATTTCTTAGACAATCAAGAAAGTTGGGTCCAATTAATTTATTAGATTCCATAAGTGAGCGCAAATTCACACTAGAGGACATCTTTAATCAACCTAAATGTAAAGAGAGAAAGAATGTTAGAATACAAATACATGCATGATCATAAGGACTTGAATGACATGCATATGGGTCCCACTAGTTCCAAGAATCCATAGCCCTCACTACGAATCCAGGAAAAATGATGACAAAATGTCCTAGTGGGTCAATATCCGACATTACTAAGAATGACCTTAGGTTTACCCAATAAGCCACCTTAGGTCAATCGGTAG